>CABFPE010000526.1:285475-309470 GCA_900660155.1 Hofstenia miamia | reverse complement strand
GTTCCCAAATTTTTAATTGACTTTTCAACATTTTGAACAATTTTTTTGCATTCTTTTTCATTTAAACTACCATCATCATTTTTTAAATTATTACTTGAAATGACTAATTTTGGCTTAAATATCTTCGAATGTTGAAATTCTTTGATTGTAGGAGTAATAGTATTACTCAATTTTACATTTTCACATTTATTTTTCAAGCATTTAATGAATTTCGACTTTATGCCACAAACAATATCTTCATATTCAAGTTTTAATGCATCTGATAATTTTAGTTCATTTATAAAGTCATCAAGATTAGAAAAATCTTTAAATAGCGCGTTTATTCGTCCATCCTCTATAATAGGACTAGCTTTTAGAATTTCTGAATAATGCATATGATTGTTAATTAAGCAAAAAATAAATCTTCATTCTGTAATCACAAAACCAAAGCCATTTCTTATGGTCTGAACAGCTTGATGAAACATTTCTAAATCACTTTTTAGTTTTTTGGGAGATAAGTCCTAATAAAAACTATTAATTTGTAATTTTTCAGCTCAAATAGTGTGATTGGGAAGAATTGGACTTGTATGCCCAATGCACCCACAAAAAATCAAATTGTAAAAACTAAATCTGAGGTGGCTACGGATTAATTTGCAGAACTTTAATAACATAAAATAGAATACATTTGCTACATAAATGTACTGCATTTTAATTGTCCTCTTTGTCATAAACACTGAAAAGTATAATAAATTTAATATTATTTTGTGATTATTCAGTCTCTTACCATTTTTATTGAAAGCTGTTGTGCATGAACACCAAATCAATATTTTGAAATTTATTACACTAAGTTAACAGTATTTTCAATTGCCTTAATAAGCCTCAGTTGACCTGTCTCTGACTACTTTTGTCTTTTTTTAATTTCTCTCTTAAACATTCATATGCATACACTCCCTGATTCAGCACTTGACCAGTTTACCCATGTCTAATATATAGTTTGCAACCTTGACCAATTATGGATCAAGGTATGAATATGTAACATCTACTTTATTTACTTTTATGCAACAGATGCTAGAAATGATTTCACTTGATCAGGGTTTAGATCAGAAAACATGGTGTTTAATTATACTGAAATTATTTTGCATGGACAATGCCACTTACCTGCCAAAGCACAAGTTATGTCCAAGCACATACAAAAACTGACGTACAGCAGGAAAATAGATTGAATATGATTCAACAAATGCAACACTCACATCTTAAAGAATACAGGAAGGCAAAAAAGGCATTGAGCTCAGCAAAAAAAAATCTCTTGCATATCAATAATACCGTACAAGGTATCACTCTCATATCTCCCAATACCATTGCATATCAATAATCCTATACAGCATATTTCCACCCTTTCTAAAGCTATAAAAAATTACCAATTGTAGTTTACCAGTATAAATCACAGCTTCACAGTGGCTTAATACTTCAGGCAGGTTGTTGAACTGTGATATAGTAACCCTTCTCATAAATTGATTATAGAAGCTATGAGGTAATTTTGTTTTGCTAAAACAGATCAACAAGAGTGGTTATTCTATTGCTCTCAATGAATTGACTGGGTTAAATCAAAAGCATTATCTTTTCTGAGCTGCAACATGCATTAATGAAACAAGAGGAAGACTTGTGAGTAAACTTTAATTTTTTACAGAAGTGAACATGGGAGCAGCAGATGCCCTCAAAATGTAAACAAAGGATTGTTTCAATCAGCTAGGAATTAAGAAAGAACTGCTCAATATATCAACTGACAACTGTAACACAATCAAATGTGTGCTTCAGGCAACAAAATCTGCATGTTTTTATCAGCAGAAGAACTCTGATTCATTACCATGAGAAAAAATGTGAGTGACTACATAAATTGGGTCATATATGAAGCACACCTGTTGTAGCTAGTATTGGGTGATCACCTAAGAAAATAGGTAAACTTCATCACAACTCACCAAAATTCAGCAAACCTTTGCAAAAAACGTCTGATTCAGAAAACAAAAGTGCTTTGGAATTTTACCATTATGATGATACATTCAGTAAAAGATCAAAATGATGAAGTAAATTTTAATTTTGAAGCAGTTGATCAAAACAGTTTGAAGATTTCTGAAGAAAAGAATGACCTAATAGTTGACTATCTTCAATGTTATTTATGGATGGAATTAATGTTTTCCTGAAGATATACCAAGTCCCTATTCTAGCATCAGTGATGAATCAATCAATCAAGGTGTCATTTGCAAGTAAGAACTCTTTCAAATTTGTTTTTGACATTCCAGAGTTTAACAACTTTTTAAAACATTAGAAGAAGTGTCAACATAAAGCCTCTTGTCTTACAAATCCAAGGTATTTATTGCAGATCAAACACTTGAATCAATTGCCAATGCATATCTGTTTTTTTGTTCATCATATCCTCTTGTATTTCAAAGACTTGCATATGATATGTTCTCTAGTACTTCTTTCATAGGTACAGATGAGAATTTATTCTCTGCCATTAGCACTATTCCTTCAAAACAGCAGAAAAATTTATAACAGATATGTTAAAATATCTGCCTTATTTGAGTGTGTATTTTACATGAATTTCTTTGAAATTTGAAAATTTTATAGTTAAACAAAAAACATGATGAGTGCTAATTAGATAAGTAGCAGTAGTAACAAGTGACATTTTAAAAAGCAATGATAGTGATAAGTGCATGACCCCTCAGTGCTTACAACACGGATATGTATGTATATGTACTAACAAATAATGGAATGGATTCATTTATTTCACAATGTTTCAAAGGAGAAATATAATATTCTATTAAATAATTTAGAGCAATTTATTTTACATCATACAGTGATATATACTGTGATAATAAAGTTAGTAAAATTGCCCATTTGATTGTACAACCTTGATTCCAATGTGTATATTGATTGCACTGCCATATTCAATACATTTATTAATTTTGTTCAATAATTGACGTCAATGTTCAAAGCATGTAATATTTTTGGGGATTATTGTTCCAACTACATTGGTTTTTCCTTTGATTTTTCGTCCCTCATATTCCACAACCTTGTATGCAAGATTCTTTAACTCATCTTCAACAGCAAACATTAAGTAGTTGTTTTGGTGAAATTCTTCACTCTAGGCAATATATAAGATTTAGGAATTTAAAAAATAGATATAATTGTTTATAAATTCTCAAATTAAAACATTTTAGCTAATAAATGATTATTACTAATTGAATAATATTTCACATTTTTAGTAATGCAAAGATATTAGATTAATATAATTAATCAATTATATCACCTGTTAGCCTCAGAGTTCTTGTTTTCAGCTCAATTCAAAAATTTTAGCTAAAATAAATTGGCTTAGTGTAAGTTTCTACTTTACAGAAATTCATGAAATAGTGTTATTTACATGAATAAAGAAAGTTCAATATGAGAATAAAGTAAGGATATGACCCCTTTGTATACAATTGACCTATGTGCATTTTCAATGATCAATTAACTGTTCAAACTGAGATATTTAACAAAACTTTCTCACAAATGCTAAACTCTCCATAGACACTAAATCAATCCATTGTGAATAGAATCCAATAAGACATTGTGAATCTAGCATTTAGATTTGATCAACTGATTTCAATGATTCTCAACAAATTTTACAGAAATGAATATATTTGCTTGCAATTATATGTTCCAAAAATTTTCCAACACTGCAAATTGTGTTGAGCTTATAATTTTGTAATTTGTTAATAATCTGAGTTACTTAATGTCAGCCAAAAGCTAAAAAGCTATTTTTGGCACTTTATACTTAATTGCCAACTACATAAAAATCAAATCAATCTAAATTTACAACTAGTTATGTAAAAATGAAACATAATAAAAATTCCTAAATTACATCTTATATAATTTTTAATTAATTTCTATACTTGAAGTTGTCTGACTAGAGTATATTTTAATTTACATTCTCTCACATTATAATGATATAAAGCTTGTCATTTAATTAGAAGTGAAAATTTTTAAAATGCAAATTAAATGACATTTAATGATAATGCTGAAGCATTTTCCATTAAAGAAAAGCAAATATGCTTCAAAGTTCTGCAATGCATGAGCAAAAAGAAGGAATGAAAAGAAAATATATTGATACATTCTTACTATTAAAGAGGGTTGAATGATAAAAATTTTCCAAATAGTACTAATGTACATAAAGTTGAAAGTCTGAGAATGTCTCAAATTGACAGAACATTCTATTTTTGAAGGTAATTAGGTGTAGTTGGTAATATGATTTTACTTGGCAGAAAATTATACTGGATGTGTGATGTGCTAAAAAAAATTGTAGTGTTGCCTGAGCCCTATGCACAAGAATTGTAATTTTTTTATTATTCAAAGCCACATGAGTTGCAGTTGAAACTATAAAGTACATTGCTCATTACTATATTTGAGTATTTTCTCTTACAAAATCTGTAGGAATATTAAGCAATATACAATATTTGAGGAATGTACCTTTAATAAAAATCTTTATTGTACCAGCAACTAAGTTTGTGTTTGTATCTATTCATTTACTTGGACACCTTTGATATTTACTAAGTTTCTGTTGTTTGTGAAAGAAATTTTTTAAATTTCAGAGCTAATTGAGCAGTCAGAATATTTATTTTAATACTTGAATAGTTGGCTATCAATATTTCTTCAGGTTGTTTAAGGAAGTAAGTTGTTTATCTCTATTCTTTTGTGTAAAAGCCAAAAAGGAGTAGTTCTTAGATAGATTATCTTTAATATTGTTTATCTTGTTCTGGGTCAGATCATACTAATCATGACATTAGCACTAAATTTTATATTATTAGGTATCAGAACTTCATTAATGTGAAAACTGTTTCTTCATATCTAGCTTTATCCCAGAGATGTGAGCATATAAACTAAAAAAGTAATTAAAAGCATTACAGATGTGAAAAATTCATTTTATTGTTTTAGCCAAACTACTATGACTAGGATTCTCAAATTTTGCACAATGATAGAATATCATATGAAATAATATACGTATGAATTTCATTTCATAGAACTTACTCCAAGCAATAGGCTGAATTTGCTAATTTGTATTTAAATAGTTCTATTATTGAAACAATTCAGCTTCAAATTCAATAGTTATTTTTGTCATTTTTCTTGAGGGCATGAGACAAAAAACTGTGATATTTGAAATTTCAGAAATTAATTGGTTTGTAGTAAAACTGAGGAAACATTTTTGAACCTGCAGATAAACACGGTTGTAATGTTGGGAAGAAGATAGTTTATACTAATCTTTCAACAGTATTTATGAGGAATACTAACTAGGCAATTAGTGGCTATAATCCATATATATATATATATATTAGGGTGGTCCAGAAAAGCAAAAGTTTGAAAAGTAAACCTCTTACCTCCAGGTTTATTTTTTATCTATTGGTTTAAAACTATTGGTTTAAAAATATCTATAAGAACTACTACTACTACTGGCAGAATTGTCTTGGGGCAGGCCCCAATGGCGTGACGCCCCACCTTGTGACTGATTACACAACGCCACTGCGTGCCAAATGGCGATTCGACTTTTTCTTCTGGTGCCCCACCACTCCAAAAATCATTGATTTTTTTTAAATCACTCTTTTTATACTACATATTTTATACTACTTCTATTTGCAATGCGGATTATTTGTTATTTAAATGAGGCAGTACATGTATATCCATAAGTTCTCACTCTACCCAGATTTCATTTTTATACTCTAGGATTTCAACTAACCAAATCATCTCTTAAATTGTAACAAATGTGTGATCTTTTAAGCTTTCAAAAAGGAACAAGAATCACTTAGTTGTTTTGGACAACTGTCGATTTTGGAACATCTGGGAATTGATGACGATGTAATTTGATAGCATGGAAAAGGTCTTCATCTACATCTCGTTCAGCAAATCCTTTGTCACTTTGAGGGATTTTACTTTATCAATCACTTGCAGGTAATCGTCTCTCCAAGTTGCTGGATCTACATCAAGAAATAAAGTAATGTTAGCTGTTATAAAGGTGAGATGTCTCTAGACGAAATGCTGGCCATGTCAAGGATTAATCTTTTTGCAGGTTGAATACTTCCATCTGTCTTAAGAGCCATTATCATCGCCCTTTCGATATTAGCATCAATTGATTCGTCAAAAAAACCAAACCTACCAATTCTTTCGTTAGACACCAGAGATGACGACTAAATGGATGTACACCTGCCAAAGAGACAGAAGTATCGTGATTAGCGGAAAGATCTTTCAAGAATTTCAGGTCATTTGCTGGAGATGCTGGGTTTGGTGACCTATGCCAGTATAGGATGTATAAGGAAACAATGAAGATCACAAACTGTTTTATTCCTCCTAATTCCTTGGGTGTCAGGTGAAAATAGTTTTGAAAAAGATACATCTTCATTGCATATATTATCTAGGACGATGACAGGCACCAGGGGGCAGAAAATGTACTCCGTGTGGAGGTTCTCCATGCAAGACGAACAGTGTCAGCTCCAACATTTATTGATAGTCATCTCTCCTTGTTTTAGCATCAATTGTTCCTTGCAAAATTCAGTGAGTATATCAGCTTGTAATCGAAGACTACCAATGGGTTGAAAATGGTCAATATCTATTGTAGTCTATCTCTGCTTGAAATGCTTAAAAATTTGTACATCTGTACCACTTTATATTATTCCAGTGCACGAATGATTTTTGAAAATGTTGTGTATTAATTAATTCCAAATGTTATGTAATAAAGTGCATTTTCAAATTGAGTAAATTTTGGTAAGATAAAACAAGCAGCTAGGTATGTTTTTAGCTTTTAAATAGTAAGTAAAATGGACATATTTTAGTATTTTTTTACCAAAATTCGATGCAATTGGGCACCAGAGAAAATGGTTACAGACTGCTGAAAATTTGCATGCCAGGCTTGTATACCAATGGCAGGAAAAGAGCTAAAAACTAAGTAGTGCGATTTGATGTAAAGTAAATTTTTTTAAACTCCAAATTCAGCTGTTACTATTTAAGTAACTCCACGTCTTTTGATCACCAAAACAGTTCTTCATACTGGGCATCTGCTCGAAGCTGATCCTTTCATCACCAGAAAATTCCTCCAACCAAGTCAGAGATGATTCACATCAATCACTCATCTCAAAGAAAATTCTTATGTGTTTCCTAATTACTGGTGGTACTAATATTCATGACACAATTCGACTTAACTCATTTTTGTGCAAGCATAACGATGTAACTTCAATCACTAAGCAAGTGAGAAATGACACTAGCTGCTTGTAAAAAAATATAGCATAATAAATGACTATCTGAGCAGCTTCCTATCCTACATATAAAATAAGTAATAAACATATCAATAGGGTGGTCGATTATCGGTCAATTATGAGTCTTAAATTTGGATCTATAACCGATATTAATAGTTCCTACATTTAGTTGTAAAGCCTTTTTCCGATTTTTTACTATATGCAAACAGAACACGAGCAATAGCTAGCTAAGAGATAAGTGCGGAAAACCTCTTTCCGTATGCTTAAACTAAATGCTTTTCATGTTTGGGGGCGAAGAACCTAGAATCATTCTCGTCATGGATTCCCAACCACTACTAAGCACGGATTGCTTAGCTACACATTTTACTGAAGTACTCAAACTGTTAATATCTAAAGGATAATAGTTCTGAAGAATATTTTTGTTTTGCTATTTATACTAAATTTAAAACAAGTACATGCCGCCTAATAATTTGAATTCACGTGCAATTCGTCTGCGTGTCCCAGCAAAAATTAATAAGAAGCATATCGTCCCAAATTTTTGTCTAAACAGTTTGGCGACAGGCATTTGCTCGTACATAAATCTAATCACTATTAAACACAAAGATCTTAATTTGCAAATCATTCTAATTATCTGATTGATTTATTTATTTTCTTCTTTTGATCTTTGTCTCTTCTTCGCGGCAATCAGGATTATTTGAAGGATTATGCTGCATATATATAATATTATATATATATATATATATATATATGTTTATGATACACTCTTAAGTTCTACAATAATCAAATCATACGGAAAAAGCATTTACCTTAAACATTAAAACATCAGCAATGGTTTTCATTTTATGGTATACTGATAACAAGATTTTTATTTTTGAAGAATTTGATTCATCAGTCATCAAGTATATATTTTCATCTTTTCCGATCTTAATCTCTTTCAGTCTTTCTAAAACAACATATGGTGTAGTGAGTTTAGCAAATCGTATTTTACCACACTTCCAGTTTATCTTATCATTCTGGCGCCAGTGAACAACGACAAAATTGTCATTTTTAAACAACTGGTTTGCCAATCGTTTTGCATTAGTAAGGATATAATGTGATGATTTTCTTGGAATTTCAACATTAATGCATCCTCGCTTTGAAAAAGTTGAAGTTCTTTGGCGATCATGGAATGTAATGATTTTTTTCGATACATTTTGTGGATTAGTTGATGAAATAGATAGACGGCATTTACTTATTGTAGTAGTTCGATTGCAGGAGTTTTTTACTTTTAAGGTGATGTTGTGCAATTGGTAAAATATGTGAGGACTTTGAGGTGGGAGTCTCATGCCATGATTATGAACAGGAGTTAAAACAAATGAGGCAATGGCAATTGTGTAGTTATTTCTAACTGCATAATCAATAGAATTGAATAAATCTTCAGCCTTATGAAGTAATCCAGCCATTGATGTTGAAGGTTTGGCTAAAAATGCAATATTTAGTTACTAATTATGATATACCTAAAAATAATCAATATATTTAAAAGTAAACTTTTTTAAATAACTAAGTTGACACCAATTGTTCAAAGCCTACTGCAATTTGCATCAATGTGAACGAAAATGCACTACGCTGTAGGCGAGCATTTAATGCAACAAGTTACTTTAGGTATTTGCTAATCTCCATGCTTTTTGAAACGTTTTGTTCTTTTGATAATATAATGATGGCATTAATTATAACTAATCATTTTCTAAACTTCAAAATCAATTGTTTGATGTACATTGAAAACGCACAATGTACAATAGCATACATTTTTAGCACTAAGATTTATTTGGAATTTGGAGATGCTATAATGGTGCTACGAATTTTAAAATGATTCTTATGAAGGATCTGTTAGACTACACATAAAATGATTCGAGGATGTCGGTAATGTCAAAGATTTGCCAAGAAGTGGACGTCCTCGATTGTCTAAAGAAGATATTGAAAAGGTGGTTGAAGCCACACTGGCTCTTGAGTCTGCTTATCCACTTTGAATTGCATCATGCAAAGCAATTTCTGCAGAAGATAGTATGCTTCAGTTTACTGTAAAGAAAGTCAAGTTTACTCTATTCAGAATGAACATCCGATGATTGATGCAAATGAAAATCTTATTTTCATTCCATGTCTTTAATTCTGATTAAACATTTGTTTATTAATGGAAATTGCATTTTAAAATTCACATTGAGTTTTTAGCCTATCTGTACTTCTTTATTTGTAAACTCTCTAATTTGCTTGGTGAACGATTTTGTTGTTTCAAAGCGAATGTAATTACTTTAAAGCCAGAAAAATGAAAGGATTTTGTAACACTATTTTATTTTCTTGGACAAAATTTAAAATAATTCGGTACTCGCAAAAAAATTTATTGCTTCATTTCATTTTTTGTACTGCAAATTGTTAGGCCGTGACTAACGAAGCCCTTGATGCAATATAAAACTAAAATAGTGCACAATCTTTGTAAAATTTAGTGTAAATTTTAAAAAATGTCGAAATTTCCGTCAATTCCTCCTAAATGCATGTTGACACCCCGTTAGGTGATAATCTCTGGGTACGGCCAGAGTTGTTACTGTGTAAACACAGCTTAAACTCGAATGAACAATTTATTAATTAATTGTTTACTAATTCTGATATTAGTAACAAAACTATAAAAAGTAAACAATCTAAAATAATATATGCCAGTGACGATTTATATAGATGAAAAAATGGAGAAAGCTATAAAAATGCCCCATTTAACAATATTTTCCCAGTAAATTTTGAACATCAAATGATTAATTACTCTCTACAGATCATTAATCACTTTTGCACCAAATACGAATGGTGAGGATAAAAGCACCGACGCGATAATGTGGACTAGAATCAATTAAAAGGTATTATTTGATCTTGCAAATTCCGATCTTACAAACACTAAATGGACCAATTACAAATGATAAAAGGAATTAAGCAATTAAGAACAAAAAAATTAGCTAAAGCTCGGCAAAAAATGTTTTATCAATATACTTCTACCCAAAAAATTAGGATATATTCATAAATTTATTGGAAAATCTGAAGGTCTCTCATTTGAAATAAATGAATAGAACATCAATAATGCGACCATAATTGACAAAACTCAAATCCTAAATCATCTAAGCTGAACATTCAAATACTAGGAAATTTCAATTTCCCACAAACAATCAGAATTGTTTTCTTTTAGACAGTTAATGAATTAAAAAAAAAATTGGTAAGAATTTGATACAAACAAACTCTTAAGAAGCTACAGGGGTACTTCGGGGATAATTTCCTCCCCAGCATTATGGTAGTATTCAGTGAAGGAGACAGAAACAATATGAAATTAGAATAGATTTAAAACAGTGAAACTAGTGAAAATCGCAATCATCTAATGTACTTTAAGCTTGCACTTAAATATATTTAGTAAGCATAAATATAAAATTGATTATATAAAAGTAGATTATAGCTTGCATACTAATAAGCTATGCAAAGCTAGTTCTTACAAAATAATCAAATAAAAGTAAAATACAGAGTCTAATAAGCAGTGTTTATTAATTAACTAATAATATCGCCTTACAAAATTTCAGACTAACTAATTAGTGAGTTACTCAAGCAGCAGAAAAGATAAATTTTGGAAAAACTATAACTTCATTAATAAGTTTATAGAAGTGCAGAAACTCAACTTTCCTATTGCTTTTCCTTAATTTTTTTTGTAAGTTCAGACCTAGTTCTCTCTTTGTGTAATGCATAAACCTAATTTATTTACTGTTGAAATTCCAGTGTAAACTAATCTGGATCATTTTTGTTATGACAACTCTTAATATTGTGCATATAAAATTTCTGCCAGGACAAACTAAGTTCTGTGAAATCCTATACTCTCAACAATAAACATTGTTATTTCCATAGTAATCCAGTATCATTGACAGTAACAATTTCATTGATTTGGTTGTTGGTGTGGTTAGTTCCTAAACTGTTAGTCCCTACATGTAACACTGAATATATCTGTAATGTAACCATAAGTATTAATAGTGATTAACAATCATGTGTTTAGGTTCTCCACAAACTGCTAGTTTAGTGGCTTACGTCAACCTGATGTCTTATAAGTGGATGAATCACTCTCATGCTACTCTTGGTGTGAGCTGTGGTTATCTCATATAATTAGTCATGAAGAATTAATTCTCATTGCACAAAAAGCTAATATATTTGTAAGACAATCCCAGTGTAAATAAATAGAGAGTAATTTAACCATTAGTTTTAGTTGACCAATAAACCATTTATTAATAATGTAATATTTAACTAACATGTAACTGCATTTCTCTCCTTCAAACATTGGTGAAGACAATTTTCTCATTCTAACTGATTGGGCATCAGAGATATAATCAATTGGGTTATTAAACATTTAGTGATTCATAGTTAATTTCAAATTCAGATAATGTTTGGATAATTCAATTTGATAGAAAACAACTCTGGTTAAATAGGTAGTAAATATATTGATCAATCTTATTAGGCATCATCAACTTCTATCAGTGATTACACCACCACCAGTGCCACATAGAAATTTAGCTATTGAATTATTTGCAAATTCAATTAATTAAGTAAATTTAAAGAACAACTGAGCTTTGGTAAAAGCTTATTGTTAATGACATTTGTTACAATTTAGTAATTCATTATAACAATATCTGATATACCATGCAAAACTAAAATCACTTACAGGTCTTTTTAATTAAAATTCCCTCTTGTCTGACAATTGATTTTAATTCAAATTTCTGATTTCTTTCTTGGCTCATATTGGTCAAAAGCCAAGCAATTGACTTTGTAGCTGAAATTATTTTTTGGCCTCTATTTATTGATTAATAATAAATGTTGTACAAATAAAAACACTAAATAAAATTTCTAATGTCTAAATTGACAATGCTATTTTTTATGTTCAGAAAAAATGGCTTCCCATTTGCCTAAGTGAGGCTGACAAGAATGCTTTCCATTTGCATTCTGTTACAGTTCATTTTGCTTTGACTTTTCACAAAAAATAGTTACATAATAGTTTTGAAATTTGATATTTTTCAAATTACTAAAAACATTTAAAATAAAAAATGAAACTAAATTTCATATTTTAAAGATGATTTCACAATATCTCAAAAACTGGCATGCATAGTAGATGAGGCTACATAGCTGTAATTGTGACTGTCTGGATATATGAGTACAGTTCATGAATTGTGAGCTGTGGTGTGAAAGGTACTTTATCAATATGAAACACTACTAAAACATTGATTTCTACAGTACTCATATATTTTTGCTAAATATATTTCTAACACTTCACAATTATTTAAGAAAATAATCAAATGAATGAAAAACTGAATCACTGGTTACCACATAGGCAGTTGCACATGTAAAATTTTTAAGGAACAAAACAAAATATTTCATAAATATATATAATGCTCTTTGGAAGTATCTGTTCAAAAACTACTCTTAAGGCTGTGATGTCAGAAAAAAATTGTAGAGCAAAAACCTGAAACCCTTTTGAACTTAAGGTATACTAAATTGTCTTAGCCAAAAATGTTAAGAGATATAGTAAGAATCTAAATTTACACTCAACACAAACATTGAATTTTTTAAACAAATGGGAATATGATGAGACATATTTTACAAACTTGATAATACACATTAGAAAAACTTAGAATAACCTAAAAATAAGCTTTGCATTTATAGACTAATGTGAAAAACTGCTTAGCTAAATATAATATAACTATAATTTAGAGTGTTGGAATATCCAAATGTTTACTTCTAAGCTCTAGGTAAAATTTTCAGTATATGTAGTAAACCCCTTTTATTCAGTTTGCAAATAATTCCTTTGAGTTGTGAATCTTAAGTCACATAATGAAACACAACCTGAATCAGGTTTATACTGTGGTTGCCCTTGAATTCTGATGGTACAATGAACTAACTAGCTCTTTGTTCACAAAGACCTCATCAAAAGTTGATCCAAATTAGATTCAGATTTTTAATTTTTCATTCAATGAATTTGAATACTACACACTAATAGATTAAACATATTTCATGATCTTTATGGATGATAATTTTTTAACCTCAAAAAATATTGTGTATGTGTATATAATAAAAAATGTTTCAATGTGATCAACAAAATATTTTTATTGCATATTTAAGGCTAATGTATATATACATATGGTTCTGTTTATATAACATCAATAATAATAAAATAAATATTGATTTTAATGCAAACAATATCTTAAATATATTTGCATGAGCTTAATGAATTTAGAAAGTAATTTTGGTCAATAGAATTTAAATTATTGGATTTAATGAAAACATCTATCTTTCTTGCTGCAATATAGCTACTAGCTTGTCATATTACTAAAAAATAACTACCTCAAACTTTCAGTAACATGTATGTAGTATGCATAAAAGCTTAAGCAATGAATTAAACAATATTTGAATGCAAACATTATCCTGTCTATTATTCATAGTAAGAATGCAGTTGATGGCAGCAGCATCCTGCAGTTGCAATTAATGCCAATATATTTTCACTATTATTCTAAGATCAAATGTGTTATTATACATTTAGAGAGATTTCAAATCAACAATTTTCAGAAATATTTTGATGCATCCAATTTTTTTCAAAAAATTTCAGCAATATTAAATATCTACCAAAAGCAATATTTTCAAATTTATATAAAAATTGATGCCAAGCATGCACTAACACATGACTAACATTCTGCATAATGAAAATTTTTCTGATTATATTGCAATTATATTCTGAATAAAATTCAAAGATTGTGTTTGTGATAGACAGAATTCAATTGCCTCCTTCTGCATGCTTGTTTCTGCAATTCATTTTTACCTCATTAACTTTAATGTGATATCTTCCTTTAAAATACTGTTTTCAAATTTCTCAGCAAAGCACTAAAACAAGTTGCCTAACCATCTATCAAATATGTCATTTTAATGAAATGTGAATTGCTTACCTATACAACAAATTACAAAAGTTGACTCACAGTTACCAAAAGAATTTTTTATGTCATGTCTAAATAAAGAACTTAGTGTTCATTTAGTATTCTATCATTCAAATGAAAAGTATTTAGCAAGAAATTACTTTGTAATTTAAAATTGATTGAGTTTGAAATCTAAATAGTTTTCAGCAGATAATCAATTTAGTTTCCAAGAAAATCATTCAAAATGTTACTTCATTGAACTGAAGCTAGGCATTAGGACAATAAGTCCTTTCTACAATGTAATCCAAGGGCTAAGAGGAAACCTTCTGCAAAATATATGGCAGAGCGCAAAAAATATTAGAATGAATTTTGTGAGATTGGTAAGAAGAATATTTTGAAAAACCTGAAATGATTTCTTAAACATAATTTACTTACTTTTAAATGCACTTCTATTTTTATCTGATATTCAATTTTACATTTGCTTGTAGAAAAGCTTTCCATTTCTCTAATAAGAAGTGCAATATCTATAACTAAGAAAAAATATTTACTGATATCTCTAAATTCCACAATTCTATCTTTTCTTTGGCAGAAGGGCAACTTGAAATCTAAATTTTGTTTCCATAAGAAATCTTAAGTACACATTATTAATATCTAAACTTTTATATCAAATCACATAGAACTATTCTAATATTTATACTCTAAAAATAATATTAATTGGTTTATATAATTAAAAAAATTTAGCTAACCAAACATAAAGTCTTAGATAATCATAATTCATTATTTGAAAATTGTGTGCATTACATTAAAAATTCATACAATTTTTTCAGAAACTTAAAAATATTCATGACCTGAAATAGGAATTTAGATTTACTAACAATCTTACAATTATGAAAATTAGAATGATTCAAAACACACTTCAACTTTGAATGAAAAACATCTTTTAACATTAACAATTGAAAATTTCATGCATTAAACATTGGTTTTTACATATTGCAAATATATTTAAGACTGACTGAAGTCAATGTATCATAAATTCCTCCTGATTCTTTAAGATTTTTCATATACAATTATTAACTAATGTTTATTGATTTATTCATACTGTATTCTGGGAAATTTACATTAAAAAATGACAAAACCACTGCACCTAAAGTGTTTATTCCATAATTGAATTATTTAGTTGTTCATATGTCTAATAATGTCTTAGAAAGCAAAAATACTTACATTTCTAGCTGATATTAAAAAGCAAACTGAAGTTGTTGCTATTTAATTGAAGCAGAGAAAGTGTATATTGTGAGATTTTGAATTGCAAACAATTAATTGATTGAAAACATTGTTATTTTAGGTTTCCCTAACTTCAATTGCCATCTCAATGAATCAGAAATTGCCATAGCTATTACTAAATCTTTCCAAAGCATACTTAATCAAAACTGATGAGAACAGGTTGCTGGAAAAATTTTTGTATTCAGAAAATTTATTTAGCATTACAATTAATTTTCAGCAACTTCAATGTAAATAATAAATATATATGTACAAGCAAAATTTGGAATATAATATATACATTATATATATATATGTATATATATATATATATATATATATTTGAGCATCCGCTGTTTTATTGTTGATGACTACTTTAGTTAACTATTGTCCTAAAAATTCTTCTAATCAAAATACGCAATGGAAAGCATTTCCCATATTTGATCATTATTATATCTCAAATTTTTAATAAAAATTATAATTTAAGGTTCCCAAACATTCCCAAGCATTCACATCCGGAACTCCCAAACCAAACTTTGCCAAATCCCTAGTCTACATATCCGCCCAAATCGNATATATATGTATATGTATATATATATATATATATATATATATATATTAATAGGTTTTTATTTGACAATCATCATTAAAATACAAAATTTCTAGGAATAATATTTACAATTTACTACATTATAATTTTATGTTTAAATTTTCAAGCACATAAAATAAATAAAATATGCTCATATTACTTTGTTGCTTGTTCAATAAATTGATCATTGTTAGGGTTCTTAATTATTAAAGCTTTTGCAATCTTTGAACTGGGTGTTATTATTATTATATTAAAATTGTTCATTTTAGCATACTGCTGATGCATATATATTTCTGACATTGGGTGAATTGATAGAGTTTCAATTAATCTAGTTACAAAATGGCGCTTAGTTTCCCTGTCTAAGGCTTCTGTAATTTCTGTTGGACCCAAAGAGATTTTCTCTGCGAAACTTCAACAAGGGATAACTAAAAGCTGTGCTAGAACTATGTTTTGGTACTTGTTCTGCAGTTGAGGAAATATTCATTTGTTCTGTCAAAGTATCCCTCAAGCAACCCACTTCTCACTAATGGAACTAGACTGCAGAACAGCTTGAGCACCTGTGAGCGGAATTCTAGTATTTGCCCATGTATTATGTTTGTTCTGATTGCCTAGTCTTTTGCTATAGAATCTCCTTTCTCTTTCCAACACTGAGCAATAAGAAGTTCACAATCTTCCTGTGCTTGCATATACATTCTGGTGTGGTATATCAAAGAGATTATTCAAAAAGTTTTCAAATATTTCTTGTTAATTTAACTGCATTTTATCTTTTGAGAATTTTTTCACCTTTTTCCATATTGGGTGTAAATTATGCACTTCCGCAGCAAAATTGTTTGTGTGAAGCAAATTCAATAGTGAACAAATGCTAGTTTTCAAACTCCAACCTCTCTTACTGCATCAGTCAAATAGCACTTCAAGCACTTCACCAATGTAAACCATTGAAATGATTCAATTACCCCCAGTTATAATCCATTATTTAATTTAAAATTTTGCCACATCCATTTCGAAGCTGTAATGAAATGATTATTATTCAGTGAGAGAAAGTGAACAGAGAAATTTCAATGAGGAATGTGGACGAATACACACGTTTTTCTCTCTGGTCATAGATCAAGAGAAATGCTGATTAGGAAATTGCTGAAATTTTAAGATTGTTGTGCCAGTAGTAAATGTTAACATATCTTGATAAAATTTGGTTGATGAAGTTATTCCTTGTTCAGACAGAACACTGTTTGTGTATTCACTCTTGATATGTCTTGAATGTAACATAATGCATTAGATGGCTATTTCCTACTTTTGCAGTTAGTAGTGCTCATGTCACCTCTCTGATCTACATAATTAATACCTCTCTTTGTGAAATCACAGACACTAGATGACATTGAAACTCATTTGGTATTAAGGCCTTTGTTGTTGTATAGCAATATATCAGCTGTTATAGTGTCTTCCGTCTTGATCATGTGCATTTTCCACTGATGCGGCTGTAGATGGATGTCTTCTTGCAATTGAAATGTAACTGTTCTCTGCTTCTCCTTTTCCTCCTTGATTTCTATCTCCTCTTCTTTTACTTTTATAGTTTTATTTGCGTAGTTAATGACACAACCATTTTTTGTCAGAAAATCATTTCCTAATATGACTTCATATGGTAATGACTTGTTATGTGTGTCCACTACTACTAAAGGTTGTTCAAACATTGGGTTCACATTTCTCATTTGTGCAAGATTTATCATTCCTTTCATATTGATATAATCCCCTGAAGTGTTAATTAGTCTCTTGTTACAACTCTTCATATCTTCTTGTTGGAATCCCAATTTTGTAGAGCATTCATCAGTAATTATAGATGTCGCTGCTCTGGTATTGATTGTTGCTTTTGTCATCACTCTGTTAATGGTTTGTCAAGGTTAAAGGTTTGTTAGGATCATTATTGCTGCACGGTTGTTATGAGTCAGCACTCTACTTAGTTTTCCAACTCCTCATCAGTTGGTGATGCTTCATTGATTTCGTCTTCCTTCTGTAATATGTCCTCTTCATTGTACTAGGCTTCCTCATCCCCAATGACGTTTATTTGTTTTGGGCAATCTGGTTTTTTGTGTCCTTTTTGTCTGCAACCATAGCATTTAACATCTTTCTCTTTCACTTTCCTCGTCTTACCATCTTTTCCCTTTACTTTTATTATTTTTTCTTGTTGTGCTTTGNGGCAGTAGCCCATGGAAGAACCGGAGAGGAAACGTCATACGGCTCTGTCACCTAAACAGTGATAGTCAATGCTCAATTATTTAATTAACATAGCTAGTTAATAAGAGAGAAAGATCTGACGGTTCAACAACTTGGTAACTCCTCACCCGCAATTTACTGACTACTCATTATCAGTAATTAGACACGGCACAATAAGCTAGGTGGAGGATGTTACACTACAGCTTTCCTGATCATCCTTTCCAATTTGTTGTTGATGTCACATTTAATTTCAAACTGCATTCTGATGCTTTTGGGCATCCCCTTGCAAATGTGTGAGAACAAGTCGTATTTCGAATAACTGTTTCCTCTTGAACTGAGCATTAGTAGCCGCTCAACTTGTTGCATGTAATTTCGGATGTCATCAGTTTTTTTCATTTTTGTTGCATTCAAAATGATTTGGTACTGATTTTTGAACTTTCATTCTCATAGTAATTGATGAAGTCTCTGATTAGTAGTTGATAATCTCTCTCTGTCTTTGCATCCAAAAGCAAGTAGTGTTGGGATGCTGCTCCTGTTAGATATAATGGGAGTCTCACCACTGCTGCCTGTTGGCTCACTTTCCATTCTGCCATTGTCAGTTCAAACATCTGCAGCCACTCGGCAAATGTAGGATTGTAGCCATCTACTCTCCTGTTGAATTTAGGTAGTGTCACTTTACACAGTATTGTGTTGTTGGGTGTTAATTGCGTTAAAATCGAATTCTCGTATTTTGGCTTTTTGTGATTTGTTATCATATCCTCCTCTTGCAGTTGCGTGGTCACTGCTTTCGTAATTTTGTTTATAATTTTCTGTTTTTCGAGGTCAGAATCTTCATCTGATTCTTCATATGTTACCTCCTTGTGGGTCTGCATGTGTGGTGCCTGTAACTTGCTCTCCTTTCTGGAATGGAACTTGATTTCGTGAGTTTGCATGTTGTTTCTATTCTCCTCTTCCGTTAGTTGTAGCAATCTCAGTTTATCTTTCAATTGCTCCAGTTCTTCCGCCTGCAGGTCATTATCCTCAATTAATTGTCTGATTGTTTTCTCCAGTTCTTGATTTTTTTCTTGCCATTGCTGGTTTTGCTCTAAAAAACCTTTTGTTGGACTTGCTTTGAAATAGCTGATTTTGTTCCTCTAACCTCATTTCCATGTTCACTCTGATTTCACTTAGTATTGATTCATTTTGTCATTCCATCTCTTTGACTTTCTCAGTCAATTGTTCTACTTGTTGTCTTAGGATTTCCTCACTTTCTTGGCTCTTTCTTAACATAATCATTATGTCCAGTGGGTTTGTGTCTGGGGGGGTTCATCTCTGGGGGTGAACTAAGGGATTGTAGTTCTGTTTCTGTGGCATCTGTTGCTGAGTTCTTGCCGAAGTATGGCAATGATCAAATTGTTCTGGGAGTTACTGCTTTCATTGCAGTTTTCTTTGGGCTTCCTTTTCTTCCTTTTGTCATATTTTCTTCTGGTTCGTGGTGGCTTTCCCATCTCTAGGTTGCGATTCCAGGATCCCAGTGAAGTGCATTTGTTCGGTTTGGGGTATCTCTCTTTCTCTTACTGATAGTTAGTTCATGTAACAGTTCACTGCTTTTATACTTTCACTTGTAGCTTTTGTTGTCGTCTTGTGGGTGGCTTGACTGAATGTTTCTTCTTTAGGTTTGCTGTTCTTGGCTGTCACAGTCACCATGTAATATCCTCTACCAGGCATTATCACTGTATAACTACTGTTACTATATAATGTTAGCTGTGTTATTGCGGGTAAGGATTTACTTGTTATTACTGCTTGACTAGTTTCTTCTGTTTACTGCTGTAACCTAGAATTAACTGCTCACTTTTTAGGTGACAAAGCCATGCGGTAATCTCTATAACGATCTCCTAGTGGGCATCTGCCTGAAGCGGATCTCCACTTCCAGTTTCACCATTCCATCCGATGTTTGAGTGCCACTTCTCAGCTCATTCAATATAGCTTATGTGTACCTTACATTAGCTCAGTGCCTACTCAAGACATGACAAAATTCGACTTAAACTCTATTGTGTGAAAGTGTTGTATCACTATGTAACCTGAACCGTTACTAGTTGTTTGTTAAATATTACATGTAGCCATTACCAAAATATATTGGCCTATTTAAATACATTCCTAACCTACATTTATAATTTACTGCATGCATGGTCATTTTATCAGTCAATTATAGGTCGTTAATTTGGATCTAAAATTGAATTAAGATAATTCCTAGGGTTCGGTAATCCAACTGTTTGCTGACAATTAATTATCTAATACATGTAGAAGTGAAATGCTAGTCGGCTAATCGAGAGAAAACCCCTACACCTGACATATGTGCACTTTCGTGATCTGGCACAGAGACCCCAGAATCGTTCCCTGTGATGTATCCAGACCACTAATAAACACCACTTGATTAGCTCGACATCGTACTAAATATTCAAACCATTAATGTGAAACAAAATGAGAATTCTGAGTAAAATTCTTTATCAACTTCTTACAGTGTTTTAATCTGTTTATAGTATTTCCAAAAGAAGTACCTGTCGATTCAAATTTAAACTTTCTGCCAAGATGGCGGCTAAAAATAATGAAAGCGTCATTTAGTCAAAAGTACTTTTATCAAAAGACACAAATATCTCTTTTTTGACACATGTTGTTTCTTAGTTGCATTTTACAAATAAATCTGAGATAATAACAATTGATTTAATTACAATATTTTTAATCAACTTCTTTTCGATCTTAATCTCTTCTTGCGACGTTTGCAGCTTATTTCTGATTTCATTTGGATGATGCTACACTTCCCGTCATCTTTTGTAACACCAAGCAATGCAGGCAAAGAAGAGAGAATGTTTATGATCTTCAGTCCCTTACTTTTAGTTTGAACAGTGTTACTTATGACTGCAAGCTTTCCAGTAGTTTTCTTCTACCAAGTTTGTGTACTATATGTCTGTTGTTTGGTCTCGGATTTCATTTCCTTTGCAATACCCTTCTTATTCTTCCTCAATGTCCATATAAGTGTAATTCCTCTATCCAGTATTTTTGTTGAAAGGATATAGTAGTACATAGATTGTTTGTTGTAAGGTTTCCTCCAACCATATAACAATCCTTTCTGTAGCCTTCAATCAGCGTCAAAATAACTTCCTCAATGGTTTTCTAGCATAGACTATGTTTCTATGGGCATAGGTAATTCTGCCAGAGCTGATGTACTTGACCAGTTATCCCTACTTAGCAGACTTGTCTTTATTATATTGTTTGAAGCTAATCAAGATTCGCATTTGATACAGGCACTCATTGATTGTTGTGAAGTCTCCAGCTTTAACCATTTTACTGCAGTTATCATTAAGACTTTCAAGGAAGTGTCTTGCTGCAGCAAAGTGAGCCTGCCTCCATTGTGCATCTCTAGTAAGGGGATCATCAAGAATCATATGGTTGAACAAAATATGGACCTATTTCGGGACATGGTTGCCTAAAATACTGGGTTTCCCATTGTGTCATCAAATATTCGTTTTATACTCCAATGGTTCTGCTTCAGAATCAGTCAAAAATAGCTGAGGCAAAGAAAAGTTTTCTTCACCCATGACAGTTTCCTAGAAATCTCGGTGACAAGTCGCTATTTTTCTTCGGGTAAATTCTCAATGAAATTTTCTATTGCAATATTTGCGCATGCCACCAACTGATAAATTATCTCGGATGTGATAAAAAAATGGAAGCAAGCAAATGATGCCGCAGCCTTTTTTGCATCTCCATTAACACTCTGAGGCACTCACACGATGTTTCCCCATGATTGTCTTCTTCTGATTACTGTCTTGTGATTTTGCCATGTATTGCCCTCTTCAGGTTTCCTTTTTGTCTTCTTTTCAATTATCACTATGTGCTCAATCTTTGTCTGGGGGAGAAGAAGCTCCTCATAATTTTCCGCCTTCAAATGGGCGTCCATTTGAAAACAAAAAACAATCAGGGACATCAATATATTATTTAGAAACAGAAATGATAATGAAGATCCAATGATAGGTCAGAGTACTGAATAACTTGACGGTCCCTTTATGCTTACAAATGTTTTAAGTTATTATATTTCACTAAAGAATTAAGTTTATACAAAAAGGGGTAATTTCATGGGAAATTAGGCGAAAACCAAGGGGCCGATATTAGCCCGACCATGGACTAAAGGAATTGTGTAGACGCCATGGACAATAGGGTTAAGAACAGTTCATGAGTGCAATATCTGCACAACTTCTTTGTCAGAAGGGGTAATGAAATTTATTTAAGATTTAGATGAATGTATTATCTTTAAGCTTTCATTTAGTATTTATCAAGGTCTTGTGTATGTTAGTGGGTTTTTGTGGAAAAGACTCAATCATAGACCTTCCCTAAAAAGATGAGTTCGCTAAAATACTTTATAGAGGTTGTCTTTGTTATCCACTGGGAGATATTTATATATTTGTTTCGTTCGCATATTCATTTTTTCAACTTTTCTGCATTCATTACAATTTTGTGGGAAGATATTTGTTCACTGCTTCAAAACAATTCATTAAATATATTTTCCTCAGATCGCTATAGAAAAGACAATTTTAACTAAGTTTTTGAATATATTATTAAACAACTTCATCAGTTTCTTCGCAAAAAACGTAAAGAAATTGGAAAATATTGATACATTTTACTGTTCATATTCATCATAACATTGCGAATGTAATAGTTTAAAATTTGCTTAGATTTTATTAACTTGCAAATTGTAAATTAAAAATTTCATCGAAATACAAGTGTTTTTTTTATAGATAAAGAGTATGTACTCAGAAATGTCCTGCCCTATTAAATCTTTGCTCGACTAGCAGGCCTTGATAAATAACAATCTAATATGTAGGTATTTTATATACATATTCATAAAATAGAACCATGGCAATTATAATGTAAAATTTACGGTTCTTACCTGAATCATCTGACTGTAATGAATTTCTGTTTATATATTTGTCTATAAAAATTGTGTAATAGAATTGTAATAAAATTTTTATATTTAATATATATATATATATATATAGTATAAATAGTATATAATACACATATATATATAATATATAGTATATAATATATATATATAGTATATAGTATGAATAAATCAACCAACAATCATATAAATATATATATTGAGGGTTTTGAGTCGAAGCATGGTTTTACCGATACTACAAATTAATAACTAACCTCCTCCTTCTATAATACCCTATCCTAATAAAAGTAAACAGTAAACAGGAGATCGTGTTAGGTAAGAGTGGCCACACTCGTCCGATCCGATACAGATGCTCTTTAAGAAAGAATCGTATAAGACCAGAGCCCTAATTAAGATAAAGAAAAAAGAAGCAGTGAGTGAAACCTACGTGCAAAGTTTAAAACCCAAACTCAGCGCAATTATCATCTCGTGCAATTTTGATGATAGCAATAAAGGTTAATTTTATTTACGGATGAAAGCAGTACAACAAAACCCTAACCGTATACCTAACCTAAGTTGAAAGGAGAATGCCAGCCAAGCTGTCCCCCATCTGGGTGCCAGTTAACTACGCAAACGAATTTAGAAACACATGTTTTTAATAAAATAAAAAGTCAAGATAAAAAGTAAAAAACGAATTTACTGAGAATAAATTGAAAAGAAACAAATTGCACATATTTAATAGAAAATAAATCTGGTAATCATAAACAAAATCATACTGTAGAATAATATAGGCAAATATCTGACAGGTACAATTTGGTCTTCTGCTACTCTAATT
>CABFPE010000526.1:222245-246838 GCA_900660155.1 Hofstenia miamia | reverse complement strand
TTCAATAGAAGAACAAAAATGTTAATACAAATGCTGTAAGATATGCGAAATAAAAAGAAATTCGAAATAAAAGTTCATCAAGGAAATTACAGCGGAATTAGTGCTAAGAAATACAGTGTGAGTAATCTTCTGATGATACTCAGAGTATCAAAAGAGACTTTTGTTTAATGATGTATATTACATAAATTATTAGTTTTATGAACCGCTTTATAGAGAAAATTAAATTTTATTTTGCTATTAATATACTCCAAACACGAAATTTGATTTTTACATATACATGGAAATTTACATATGCAAAAGATCATTAAATGTACATGCATTTGCATACATGGTTCATTAAAAAATAGTTGTTGCCTGGTTCGCATTAGTAAACGACCTCGAAAATTTCATATGATGAATTTTATATTTATGGGCAATTAAGCCATTACCAGAAAGGATTTCACAAAAATAAATTTTCATAAATTATTTCCTAATAGTTGATTTCTTGTTAGTAAATAATTTTTGAACAATTAATCTCAAAATAATATATGCCTATTGCAACTCCTATGATGAACACGTGGTTAAAGCTAAAAAATAAACCATTTTTGTTAACATTTACAATTTATCAATTCATTCAACGCATATTAAAATTGTTTACTAAATATCAGTTTAATCTAATATAATTCTCATTAATTCACATAATGAAGGCATACCCTTTGAGCAGCACGAGAAAACAGTGGCATATGTTTCATTGATGAGCTTAATATCCAGAAACTTTTTGTCCACTTCAGACAGTTCCGGAAATTTTGAACACAAGGAATTTACATTTTTATCTAAGCGAAATCTTAGAATTGCATTTATTACAAATATACTTACAAGCAAACTTATCTTTGAAAAAATCTTCGCTAAAACTTGTATAAAAAAATAAAAAGCAACAGTAAAAGCTAAAAAACAGCATAATTAGCCAAACGAGAGTAAAATAAACATCAACTGATAACAACGACAAACCTTTTTAGTGATGTTTGCACGGGAAACTTATTTAGTTAGTGGTGGGAAACTTATCTCTTAATTCGGTTACAAATAATTACACTATTACGACAAAGCAACTTTTAATCTAAATTTTAATATACTCGGTTTAAGCTATTGCAGTAGTTTTGGTAGGAATGTAATTCTTTTTTGATTTACGTAATTTTAGCAGCAGTGTAAAAGTACAATATTAAACAAAATATGTCCCAGATAATTTTTGGTACATTCAACAAGAGATTTTTTTAGTTTTTCCGAATGAATTTTGATTAACTAAATTTGTTTTTGATAAACTATTCGCAGAAGTAGAAGAAAATAGTTCAGGGATAACAGATGAAATACATGTATTCGACAGCAGTGGCGTACCCAGGGGGGGGGGACATGATGGAATGCCCCGTCAAGTTTCCAAATTTAATTTTGACTGGATAAATCAAAAAATTTTTCGTAAGAAATTGAAAAATTTAAAATCTAGGATCATGAAATGCATTTTAAGGGTCTATTTTCTCAATATTTTCCAAACTTTTCGCAGTAGGAAATAACAATGATGTCCCCCCCCGTCAGAAAATCCTGGGTACGCCCCTGTGCGACAGGAATATAGCGCTGCGCAAAGTAAACGTTTTTCCTGTGGAACAAATATATTTATTTCCTAAAGCTAATATTGCTTGAAATTCTTTTACAAAAATTGATTACTTTTAGCAATCGACCGAATTTGGTAAAGAAGTAGAACAAATATGGTAAAACCCAATTGGAATTTCAATGGTTACCCCATTTCGTTCACTCAATTTTGATCTATTTGGGGAAATTTGATTGACGAAATACGAAATAAATTCCTTCAAATTTTATTGTTTAGTTCACACAAATACGAGTAAATACCGAGTAAAACCATAGATGTTTACTTACACGTCACCAGAATAAACAAAATTACATCAAGTATAATTCATGTCTCGTATTTTTTGATTGAGAAGATACTTAACAAATTTAATTAATCCGTACACGACATTTAAAATAACATCTTGTCTGAAAGCGGGTGGATACAATTCGACCCTGATGCATAAGAAGTGTAAAATATTATCTGTTTTTAGCGTCAATTGAATGAATTTAGAAGAAGTTAGACCCGGTAAAATATTGAAAGTATTTTTAATATCCTGCCTTGGAACTAGACTGGATTCGACAAATATAAATATCATAATAAATTTAATGAAAATCAAGAACTTGTGTTGTATTAGTTATCGTGTTTAAAATAGAGTTATATGCAAGTACAGGCAACCCCGCTTAAGTCGGATTTCTTGTAAATCGGATTATTTTCATTGGTCCGAGTCAATCCGACTTAGGCGGGGTTGCCTGCATATCGTTTAGACAGTCTGGACAGGTATTTACAAGAGTTTACATTCTCTTTCTTTTTGAGTTCGGTATTGAAATACACGACAAGTCATGGACGGCAAAAAGTGGTTTTTATTTAATGAAATAAACATGTTTCATAGCATTTAAAACGACTTGTTTTTTAATTTTAAGTTTCTTTGCTGAAAGCAATCTCTTAGGAAAAACGTAAGCAATCAGAGTCTTGATTCCGAGTAGTGCCTTGAAGACATACATCTCATATTTTTCGTTCAGATTTCGATAGAGAAGACTAGCTTTTCTATCTTCGCAAAATGTCATCCCCGTAAATGAAAGATTTTTTGTGTTGCTCTCTTGGTGTTGTTCTAAATCCAAAATGCATTGTAGACTGTTGTAATTTTTGGCTAAACTTTGGGTCATTATCTGTTCTCGTCAGACTTGTCAACGAGCCTTAATTTCTAAGCTCAGCTCGGCTCGACTCGGCTCGTTTAAATTTTGAGTATGTTCGGCTCGGCTCACCAGAGAAAATCTTTCAATGGGTTTCGTTTCAGCTCGGAATTTTTTTTTAAAAATATTGTGTTCTCAAAATTCTTTCAATTGCTCTTCCTATTATTTAATAAATATTTTTAAAATACGATTATAAGTAAGGACGATTGAATGAAAAAATAAGAAAAATCTGCATAATCAAATTAACAAGCTGCACTATAAATTTGGTTTCCTTAAAAACAGCTCGTTTTGGGCTCGTTGTATATACAATACTCTGCTCAAGCTCGGCTCGCCTCGGCTCCGCTCGTTAAAAGCTCGGCTCTTTGACAAGTCTGGTTCTCGTTGACAATGGACATGCATCATACTTCCATCATGCTGGAACTTCATTCTCACCACAAGAGATAGAATGGCAACCTTGCATGTTTTGCATTTTACAGTCCGTTGTCATTTATGCCAAATAAAAATAAACAAAAAAATGTTATTGTCCTCCTTAATTAGCTTTTTTCCAAGAGCTTTATACATATGTTTTAAAATATTCTATTCTAGGACATTCGCAAATAATTTTGTGAAAGGTTTCTCAAGATTGTGTGCCACGCTTCCATTTCTTCCAATAGCATTCAGGATAGCTTTATATACTACATATTCGAATTTATTAAAACATTTGGCATAAACCTTAGGTATGACATGTAAGTCGACAGAAGACAAGGTTGTTTGTTAGCCTCCTATAAAGAAAATAAGAATATTTAAATGTCACATTTTTTTTTAAATTGCAAATGTATTACTATTCACCCTTTTTGATGGAGGGCGGGGGGTTGAATAGGAACACATGTGATTTTACCATATGTATTCCTTGAAGTCCGTGCATAGTGAGGAATTTTAAAAATTGAAAACTCAATAATTTGTGCTTTCTCTAACGATTTTTCCGAATGCGCCGCTGTTGAATGCATAATTTGGTCAACTACTTGAATTTGATTTTAATCAAAAACGAATTCTATAAAATCCCTATTATAGGAATAACTAAAGTTTGAATTGCTCTAGTAAATGTTCTACTTTTTAATGATACAATGAATCATTTCTATATTTAGGATATTCTCCCACCAACGCGGTTTTAATTATTGTATGTGTAAAATTCAGTTTTTTATGTCCAATTATCCAAAGTGTACATACAAGTATTTGTATCTCTTTTAGTTTAACTGAATTACAAATCTTAGTTTTGCATAAATAAAAAGCTATTTTTAACTATGTTTATTGTATCAAAAATGCACACCTCTGTCTACATGCATTTTTCTAATGACTTAAGATTTTGTTTTTAAAAGTTAACTTTTTAGTCCTATTGAGAATGGGGGAGGAATTGCTACTCAAAAAGTTGTAGAAATTTCTTAATGCGATTATCTGTTGACTAACTTTTATGCATAGTGTTGATTTTCAAACAGGGGGACAGATACATAACTGTAAGCAATCCGGCCTAAGATAGCTCTGTTGGAAAACTTCTGGAAAACTTTGAACATAAAAGTGGATAAAGAAGAAGAAAGATGTAGTTACTCACTCAAAATAATCTCATATGTTTTTGACAAAAACAAGTTTTTTTACAGATTTTGTTATAAAAAATCACATACTTCCAAATGACTTATACTTTCTATAACTAGATATAGAAGTTATTAAATATGCGTAAATATTTTTTACAAAAAAAGCAAAATCATAGAAAAACCTACAGTATCCGTTACTCTAGCCATTTCATGGCGTAGCAGAGGTAATGGTTTGATTATGCTAGCGGAAAATGCAGGACAAACTAGACTAAAACTCTGCCGACTTATGTTGTAAGCGGGTCCAATTGGTGTATAGCACAACATGGGACGAGCATTTTTCCCCGCTTACATGCATATCTGATATATTTTACTTATTACCTCAATTTTAGCAACCAATTATGTGTAAATTGCGATCGTGTTTTTAATGAGGAAATTTTTTCTATTTTTAAAAAAAACAATTTTAAATCATAAGAAAACTGCATGTGGACACAGATTTGCACCTTTGATATTAAAACCTACTTGAGAAAATTTTTTTATCAAAACAAATCAAAGATTTGTATATTTCAATTATACTGAACATAAATACAAGTCGGAAAAATTTATGCACAGTTCGGATATGTGGAAGGGAAAAACTGTAGTTTTGATATGTATATGCATGTATTCTTGAGTAGCTGATTTATTTGCTAGACCAATGTTGCTTTTTAAAAAATTTATAACGAAACCTACAGAAATTGCATACTTTAAATTGAGATGTATTTTTCAATACATTTTTCTAAATTCTATAGAATTAACTGGTTTTGAGCCCATTTGTGGACACTAGTGCGTAATTGTCCGTTTTGAATGTTGTTTTCAAGTGCGTTGGCCGGCAACCATATCTGGAAGCGCGTGACAAATGCGATGCAAATTGATTTCCTTGCATAACATTTAAAAAAAAGAGAAACAGAATGGTCTGAAGCAGAATAGTCAACGAGCCGAGCTTCTAACGAGCCGAGCCGAACCAATTTCTACTTCTGCTTTATAATTTGCTTATGCAGATTTTTCTTACTTTTTTATTCAATATACCTTTTTTATAATCATATTTTAAAATGTTTTTTAAATAATTAGGAAGAGCTATTTAATAATTTCTGAGAATGCAGTATTTTTTGAAAAAAATATCGAGCTAAAACGAGCCTCATTGAACGGTTCTATGTGGCAAACCGAGCCGAGCTTACAAATATCGGTTCGTTGACAATTCTAGTCCTAAGTGGTTTGCACACTAAATTCATTGATAGAATATAAAATGCGCTTAATTTCGAAAAATATATTCACATATTTCAATCAAAAAGTTTATATTCATTAACAGTATTGTTGTTAATTGAATGGTTTATAACCTTTAATCTAGTTTTCCTAAATAAAAATGTATTTTTCTTAATGAAACTCAATATACTTTATTCGGATATTTTAGCGAAGTCTTTGAGTTATTTTGTAAACTAATGATCTGGTGTCTACTTATTCATGTTGCATTTTGTTGTAAATATGAAAAATTAAATGAAATATGAAATGATTGTATTCTACACATATATGGACACGGGTATAATTTTTTATAACCACAGTTAGAGGACCCATAACTGTCCCGTACCCGCAAGTCTGTTGGAAAAGTTATCCCGCAACATGCCCGCTCTTTCCAAATGTCGAAGTTTGATTGTTTTAACAGCACTTAATAATCTCTATGAGTAATCTTAAGATTGATGCGACATTCTACTCAAGAACAGGATCCAGTTTTTCTTTATCCGTACTCGTAATAATTGGACCCGCATTCACCAAAACAGGTAAGTCCCTACGCGCACAGCCCTAACACATAGTCTTCTTCTTACAAAATTTACATGTAAATAGTCTTTTAAGTGATACCATAGTACATATAATAAACACTTTAGATATGAGAAACATGCGCAAATGCATTTTTCGTGTTTTGGGTAACTTCTGTACTTAAAAAACGTTGAAGAGTATTATAAAAAAAGAACTCAATATCGTAAAATATATTTACTATCACTAAATATTCAATTTAATTAAAAATCGCAATTTACCACTATATTTATCACCGGGGAGATATAAGTTATTGAAACCGGTGCAATTTATTTAGTTTTAATAGTTATCATTTTCAGTGTTAAAAGACGACTTGGTGATGCTCTGATCTAAAGCTTGTTGTTGATCCCATAGGATTTGAACTTTATATTTACCTGAACAGTAGGTTCCGTGTCTCAGTATCAATGGGATTGGAAAATCTCTCTGATCTAAAGGTTGTTGTTGATCCCATAGGATTTGAACTTTATATTTACCTGAACAGTAGGTTCCGTGTCTCAGGATCAATGGGATTGGAAAATGGAAAAAATTTCTGTAAATGTGGAAAAACAGCTTGAACTTTTAAAAGAAGTAGTGTTCTGCCTTAGTCGCGGGCCCGGGTTAGCCGTTAGCCTACCATAGCCACGGCCATCGATTGGGTACGACCAAAGATTTTACGTAACGTCCGAAATCCCCGGCTAAGATAAATTTCTGAACATTATGATGAACAATTTATTTACATGATTTCTAATTGTAATTTTGTTTTTAAAATTTAGTCGCTTTGACCATTTTCTTTAATTGTTTGAACTATGAGCATGTTTTATTCATATTATTGAAAATTGCAGTATTTCACTTAGTAGTAGTAAAAAACGCCGGCTACGGCAAAAAAAGTCACAGCCAACGACCGGCAAGGTCGAAGTTTATTTTGCTGGCCAGTTACGGCCAAGAAAATTTTCTTGGCCACAGAACACTAAAAAGGACACCATGCTGTTGAAGGTTTATAACAAACTAAACCAGTGGCGTACCATGACGGGGCCAGTCCGGTAATTTTCGTCAAAAATCGTTCCAGCCATTTCGCACAGCTCTGTTGACCTAAACAATCAATGGTTCACTCAGCTATACAATAACATGGATAAATAACGACATGTATATTGTTATATGAACGCATTCTCACATATACTAGAAAGACAATGATTTTTAAGTAACTGGACAATTTAGACATTCTTTTCCATGAAGAAGATCTATGTTGTGAACTGCTGATAAAGGACATCGTAGTGGACTTTTCTAGTTAGTAGCGCCTACTTTTTGTAATTGTTTTTAGAAATTTTTTATTAAATTTTGTTAATACATATGCTGTTTTTTGTTATCAAACTTGACTTTGCACTAGTCGGTTAACCGAACCAAGACAGTGTGAAATTTGGTTCGGATTCGGTTAATTGCTGTTATAAAAAATTTTTTATTAATATTTGTTAATACATATGCTGTTTTTTGTTATCAAACTTGACCTTGCACATTTTTTAATGGTCTTGTATAATTTTTGAATGATCATGGCATTGACAATACTCTGGTTAAACGCCTGAACTAAATTATATGCAACACAACAGTCCTTAGAAAAAGAAGGGAAATACGACAAAATATAGATATTTAGTTACTCATGAATGTTGCAATCTTTATTAATAAAACGTCCGAAATCCCCGGCTAAGATAAATTTCTGAACATTATGATGAACAATTTATTTACATGATTTCTAATTGTAATTTTGTTTTTAAAATTTAGTCGCTTTGACCATTTTCTTTAATTGTTTGAACTATGAGCATGTTTTATTCATATTATTGAAAATTGCAGTATTTCACTTAGTAGTAGTAAAAAACGCCGGCTACGGCAAAAAAAGTCACAGCCAACGACCGGCAAGGTCGAAGTTTATTTTGCTGGCCAGTTACGGCCAAGAAAATTTTCTTGGCCACAGAACACTAAAAAGGACACCATGCTGTTGAAGGTTTATAACAAACTAAACCAGTGGCGTACCATGACGGGGCCAGTCCGGTAATTTTCGTCAAAAATCGTTCCAGCCATTTCGCACAGCTCTGTTGACCTAAACAATCAATGGTTCACTCAGCTATACAATAACATGGATAAATAACGACATGTATATTGTTATATGAACGCATTCTCACTTGCACTAGGTCGGCAATGCATTTAACCGAGACTGTGAAATTCGGTAATTGCTGTGATAAAAGTAATGGCAAGAAGGTTTCTCTGTATAAGTACCTCTAATACAAACAGTGGGTCAACGTCAGCTAATGTCATTACAAAGAGACGATTAAATTTTGTTAATACATATGCTGTTTTTTGTTATCAAACTTGACTTTGCACTAGTCGGTTAACCGAACCAAGACAGTGTGAAATTTGGTTCGGATTCGGTTAATTGCTGTTATAAAAAATTTTTTATTAATATTTGTTAATACATATGCTGTTTTTTGTTATCAAACTTGACCTTGCACATTTTTTAATGGTCTTGTATAATTTTTGAATGATCATGGCATTGACAATACTCTGGTTAAACGCCTGAACTAAATTATATGCAACACAACAGTCCTTAGAAAAAGAAGGGAAATACGACAAAATATAGATATTTAGTTACTCATGAATGTTGTAATCTTTATTAATAAAATGATTTTTCAATTATAAAATAATGATTTAGTTCAAAAGAGTCGGTAAGAGATACATACAACGCCATATTGTAGTCGTACATTTTAAACTAAGGGTCCTTCAATTTTTTCAAAACAGATTCCAAAAAAATGCAAATGTTTTCCAAAATTTCGCCAACTTTTTTCAAAAAATCCAAACAACTTTCTAGAGTTTAAGCAAAATGTGACGTTAGAATCAATTGATTTCAATAAATCGAGGTATGTATTGCTACATAGATATCAGAAAGGAATAAATTAAAGATATGTACTGGCTTAATACCATCTGGAAAATAATTGATTTTAAGCTATTATCTAATATATAGTTATTGTTTATTTGTTTATAGATAGTTTCAAGAGTGATTTTTGTTTTTGCACTTACCCTTATAGGACTATAGTACCCTCCAAGGCTGTTAAGAGCATCTGTCAGAACATTCGAAACTCATTCACGGTTGGATTCATTAATACTGTTTACTGTTCTTACTGTTGACAATCACATCATTAATGATCTTTGGAAATGCTTGATTGAATACTAAGGTGCATTGCTGCTCTTTGGAGATCTATGTTTTTGAACATTTAAATTTTATAATGCAAAGGAAGCTGTTCATTTCTTCAAATTCAGTAAGCTGGTTATACACTCGGAATGCTTGATTTTATCAAATCTTTAAGCCTATTTGAATTAATGATTTTTGTTTAAACATTGAGAATTTGATGGATTTATTAAAATATAGTTTTCTGAAGTAAACTTTAAACTTGCAATAAACTTCACTATTTCCTAGTTGTATAAGCATAATTTTTTAAGTTTTGATCAAATCTTTTTCCCATAGGTTCTAAAATGCCTGTATATCTTAACCCTAAAGATGAGGAAATTAGCATGAATTTTAAAATACCGGATTTTTCATTGAAAATTAGTTTATATTTCAAAAATTTCAGACAAACAATATTCTTTAGCACTTGAAACGCGACGATAGGTCAAAATGACCTATAAGACATTTTTTGGCTTTATTATTCATTCAGCAAAAACACTAGCAGGTATATATGCTTCCAGATATGTTGATAATCTCATTGAATTTACTGTTAGTAGAAATTTTGTTTCTACTAAAAAATTTTCACATTTGAAACATCAGAGATGTAATTATATTCTCAAAGAGTTTTGTTCGAGTGTTAACACAAATTTTCACCATTATATGGAACTGTATTCATCAATAGATGTTTTAATAATAACCTTTTGAAGCCTACTTAAAAGTCATATGCCTACCTAAATTAAATTCCTCTGTCACTGTTCTATTGAGTATTTGGTTGATGACTATCCAAGTTTATTTACTTTCGATTCCAAAATATTTTCTTAGAGATGATTCATTATTTAATTACATTGCAAATAATCATATTAAATTTCTTTAATACAAGTGTACATTTGGTATAATTGAGTCTCCTATTATTTTAATTTTCAGCTAATAAACAAAACTTGTGACAAAAAAATTTTAAATGAAATAAATGAACAAGCACAGTTGTAATCAATATTTTTAAGAAGCACAATCTTTAAGTAGTTTTAGAAAATATATATTACGTAATACTACTTCATTATATATATATATATATATATTTTTTTCTCAAACAAAGATCCGATCCCAATGCTCTTGTCTTCCTCTATTGTTTATAAATATTCTTGTGATGAGTGTAATGCCTCATACATCGGGGAGACAAGAAGAAATTTGGAAATTAGAATTAAAGAACACCTAAGAGGCCACCTAACATGAGAAATGTACTTACATCATCACCAAGCAATAAATGATCACTTTAAAATATTAACTAAGAACAAACATACCAAGATCACTGAAGCATTATTAATAAAACAACAACGTAAAAATCTTTTAAATAGACAATTAAACCATGCTAGCATTCTTAAACTTTTCTAAACTTTCCCTCCATACTCTATATGCACTGACGAAGCTATAAGTATGTAGCGAAACATGTTTGCGGAATAAATCTTTCATAATATGCTAAGTCTTAGCAAAATATCATTTAATTATATATATATATATATATATATATATATAATGTTCTATATGTAATTGTGCCCATGTTTTTTGAAGAGAATGTATACATGTTTGTGTACATCAAATATATATATATACAGTACTGGAAAAAAGAATTCGGCCACCCATGATTTGTCATAAATATTTCAAAGAAATTTTCGCCAAAAATGTCATGCTTATTTTTTAATTAGATTTGGTGTTGCAGAAAGAGGAATTCATCAATTTTCAGATATAATTATCACTGTTTACTTTAAATCTCAAGTAGAAATGCTACAATGCTTGTAGCTAACTAATCTTTTCTTGGAAAAATGTATTCAGCAACTTCAGACCAAATCAGAGAATCTGTAAGAATTTCATTGGCTGAGATTTTTTCAATATATTTATTTTGAAAATATCTAACAACAGTCTTTCTTCACCATATATGATGTCTGTTTACGTACCGCTTGCCATTCGCGAGTTGATTATCTCCACACATTTGGAATGGAGGAGTCAGCGTAATATAGCCCGACTTGTAGAGCGACCTCGAAGTAGGAGATGTCATCAGACGTTTCACTTCTGAAAACATCATTGCCCCAAACCAAAGTCCGGAAGACCAAAGAAGACCTCCAAAACCTCCTAATCAGCTCTTATGTGCCTTTCAAAGCAAAATCCCAGGAAGACTTCAGAGTAATTTCGAAAGGAATGGGCTGATGGTCTGCTCGTGACAGCAAGAACTGTACTCAATTAGGAATTTCGTGGCACCCAGAAATTCATTCTTAACCTCAAAGCAAAGATTTCGCCAATTTAATGAGACACAGTTCATCTGTAGATTATTCTAATGTCATATTTTCAGATGAGTCAAGATTTGAGATATACTCATCAAAAAGAATGTTGATAAAGAGGCCAACTGGGCAGAAGTCCAGACACTTGCCTCAATTTACTCGGGGGCCATGAATAAGGGTGGGAAGTCTGTAATGGTATGGGGTGCAATATGGAAGTGTGGCTTTCGCAAGATTGTTCACATCACTTGTACTCTCCCAAGCTTTTAATATGCTCGGATTCTAGAAAAGGAACTCTTGCCACTCTTACAAGTGACCAATATATCAGCAGAATCGTGCTCCATGTCTTACCTGGCCAATCTCCAGACCTTAAAATTATCGAAAATATGTGGAAGGAGGTTAAATATCGAATTGGACACATACTCTTCAGACTGAAATCGAGCTGTGGAGTGCAATAAAGAAAAAAATTTTATGAATTCTTAACAGCTTTATTGAAAGGCTTTTTATTCAATCCCTGAGCGCATTGAAGCTGTTAGTCATGCAAAGTGACACTCTACAAAATAGTAGAAGAGACCATTTTGTTGCTAAGTGCTTTATTGCATCAATTATTAATTTATGTATCTTATTTGGAATTTACTTCTTTTTTTGCTTTTCGGATTTGCTCATTTGTAAAATTTTTTCAGGCGGCCGAATACACTTTTCTAATAGAAGTTTTCTAATTTTAATTAAAAATCAATAGCCAATTGCTATTCTAAATATTTTATGGTATTAGACATACAAATTTTCTTCTTTTAATCAAAGTAACACTGTGTTACAATTTTAAGCACACTATATCCAATGAATGTTCAATATTTATTCAAAATAGAAAGGTGGTCGAACACATGTTTCCAGTACTGTATATATATATATATATATATATATATATATATATATATATATATATATTCCTTACGTTTTTGTATTTCAATATATTTAAGTCTGGATTAGAGCCTTATAAAAAATAAAACCCGAAATATATAGGCCATTAGCAACTCGATTGGAGTGAAATCAATCGGTAAGAGCTAACAGCAATGGAAGATATGTACTTCGTTTTCAAAAATAACATTAATTGAAACTAAGACTTATGACGACTTAAAATTGTCGGAGAAAATCTTTTAGAATTAGTTGTAAAAGAATGCTAAATCAGAAGACTTTGAAGTGCCGTTAAGCTAAACAAATGCGTAAAAATACGGAATTAATGAAACGCAACTTCTTTCGCACTGTATTGATGTCTCTCAATTATAACTCCGTCGCATTCATACATGTTTATAAAAAAGAAAATTTAATTAATTATAGACGTAGCTGGAAACACGCTTAATTTGAATTTCAATGCAGGCAGACGCAAATTTGTATAAAAATATAATCATGTAAGTCTAACATTGATGACAACATTGAAAAAAGACTGCATTACCAGCTAAAAGCGTTTGGGTATTTTTTGAACATCAGTTCTGTTAATCTTTTAAAAGTTTAAATGAAAACGAATAGCAAATACTTTTACATTGGCAGTTAAATTTTTTTTGGAACAAGTTTTGAATCTTCCGTGTTTGAAAAAATTTTTCTTTACATTCCTGAAGAATAGGTTAAAGGATAAATCAGCCTTAACTTTTTATGTATTTTAAGCAAGACATGTATAGCTCTATTTTACTTAACCTTATTTTAGCTAGGAATGCTTAAGAATTTGTAATGACTTGAACAAAAATTTTTTAACCGCCTATAACTCACAAACTAAAGAAGATATTAAAAATCTAAAAGCACCTGAAAATAGAGACCTGGCTCTATCCCTCCAGCGCAACAATCTCTGACTATGCGCAAGGCGTGCCTGGAACAGACTCACACACTCTTCAGAAAGCAAGGTATATCAGGGTAGTTCCTGTTTCCATGGGCATTAGACCGCCTGGTTATCTGAAGCCTAGTTATGGATGTAATTTCAATATTTTTACAAAAATTGGATTTTTCATTGAGTAGAATTCTTATTTGCATGTAATTCGAGAATAAGAATATATTTTGGTAAACTTCGTCATTGCATGAGCGTGCCCTACCCCATGGATGTGTCCAAGTAAAAATCTTTCAATTTTTCTTAACAGCCTTTGATAAAATCGGTTTGTTGCTTAAAGGAAACGCTATTGGAAATAGAGTGAAGAAAATTCTAGAAAATTGAGAAATATGTTGTGTTGCTTGATACTGGCAGATTAGTTTTTGTTGAGAAGAAAGTTAATAGTTTCAAATTATGCTCCTTTTTAATTATTATCCACATTAATTTGTAGACACTGTTCTTCCCATACCTACAAAATGTGGTTAAAAAGTATTGAGTCATTCATGATAAAGCTCGATGTTAACATATGGGCATGGTCTACACTTTAAAAGGAATTGGCAAAGCAGAATATCAGAGATGTTTCATTGGAATCTTTTTTGTGCACTACACATAAATATTAAGAATTTTTTACCATTATTCATTTGTACGATTGAATATTTTATTGGGGGTACAAAAAGGTTCCCAAACTTAGAAAAAAAGTCACCAGGTTCTAGCTGTAAAATTTTAGGTTGCATGATTATTTTTTATGTATTTCATATCTTTTTGGATCAGCTAATTACTCTTAGAATAATTATGTCAGAAAAGGTGCACCTTAATATACATGCAACTGTCATCGTTTATGCGCTCATTACGTTGAACCACGTTTAAGGATTTGCTGTGCTTTTAAATATTGTTGTTTTTGATGAAAACGTTCTTTACTTATGTAATAACAAAATTTACTATCATTTGGAGAAGAATTTTTGATCAGTGTTTGGAAAACCAAGATCGTATAAATTTAAATTCAGTATTTTATGAAACATGGCTATGCTAAGCAGTAGAAGTCATTGCCTGCGGACACTTTGTCAAGCTTCAATGATTTCACGATATCAGAAAATTTTTTAAAATTTTATTAAGCGTATATTTTCTTCAATATCTTTCCTAATTGTAGTAATTAATTTCTGACGAAATTGCGAAATGAGCACATTACCAAAATAATTAGTTGTCAACGCTGAAAAAAATATTATGCATGCCATCCGATTTTGGGAAATATTATAAATATTTAGCGAGAGAATACTTGAAGGTATGGACCGAATACAATAACAAGTTTTTGAATACGGACATCACTAAGTGAAGCCCTTAGCGTAATGTTATATTAAAGCTTTTTTATACATAGTGATTATTAACTAAGGGACATAAGAAAATTCATAATTTCCTAATTATTGTTTGAATTTAAAGAACAAAGCGTTAAGAATATTTTGAAAATTCTAGTTTTAATTAACTAATTTTTAAATATCAAATTTTTCACGTGCTGCTTCCTCACTGCAAACAACATTTGTGATTTTCTTTTGTAATCTCAAGTCTTTTCTATTGTCATTACAAAGATTACTGCTTCTTTGGTCAAGATTTTAGCTGCTGCAAAATTTTCAGAGGCTAAAACTCTGTTAGTGTAAGATTTTGTAATAATTAATTATAACTTTGTATTATTTTCAGTTATGATCAGTTTGCCAACTTTGTTCAAGAAAGTAGTCGATACAAAAATATTGTTTTTACACATATTTAGTAAAACTAGAATTTTTCAAGATTTTCCTTAAACTTTGTTCCTTAACGTCTTACAATAATTAGGTACTGATTACAGATTTGTTTATGTTGTTCAATTAAAAATTACCCTATATTTGCTTCAAATTCGCGAAGATGCTTAGCTGAAATTATTCAAAGCTGATTCTTAAATTTATGCAACATAATAAACTATTGGGCATGTTCGACTGCACAGAGCAAAAACGAAAGAGACATTTTTGTGTTTACATCAGTTACTGTGATCAACTACTTCCAATCTGCCCTTTGGAGTTCCTGCTTGTTGTAGCATCGGTATATTGTGATAGCCTAATAAACAAAATGTTTAGAAGTCGGTTTACAACACGTCTTAAAATGGCTTAGAAAACTTCTAAAAGACGTTAAGAAAAAACATCTATTTCAGGTATAGAACACATGCTTAAAAGGTTTAGAAGACGTCTAAAAAACATTTAGAAGTCGTCTAGGAAACGCTCAGAATTGGTGCACACTAGATGGTATTCAGCAGTGCTTAGAAATTGTGTTTTATAAGAAGGTTAGAAAACGTACAGTAAATACTGTTTACTGGCATACACGAGCCAGCCGGATGGCTCTTACTGGGCGAGCACAAAGGGGGATCGAACTTTTTCAAACTACAAAAATTGGAAGTTTTTTAAATTCACAAGAGCTACTAAATACCAGTGCTGGGTTTCAGTTATATTACACCACAAACCCGAGGTTTCCTTTTCGGTGTTGATTTTTTTAAGTTCACTGCTATTAGAAAAGAAACATGCCTTGCTATAGTATTTTTTCATAACATTACAATAATTTGTTTATCAAGTGAAACAAAAACACTTCTTCTTGGCAAGCATCGTTTCTTGGAAGAAACATTCTATGTGACTGCTTCTGAGAAGAACTGAAAACTCTGTTTTCGATTCTTCTCTCGTTTGGTTTCTGTTTTTTCGGTATACTGCCAAGTCCTAATTACATCAAGTTGAAGAGACATGTTTAATGTCTAGAGAAAGATAAAACAGAGTGAGAACATTAATTAAATATACCAAGTTATTTTACATGTAATCAAAGAAATGTCTGATCTGCATGTATGTCCAAAGTCAGAGTGATTTCATGAGCGAAGGCATGGAAAATTGACTTGAAAGTTCTTTCGGAAAAGTTTCATTTATCAGTGTACCTCATATTGTTTCCCAAATGCATACATAATGACAAATATACTAAAAAGAAGTGTTTTCTATATTATAAGTAATAGAGCTGGGCGCCAGCCGGCTGAGCAGATGCCGCCTCAATATTTTAGTTCAGCCAGCCGCCAGAAACTCACAGCAGTGCATGTAAATGCCCTATTATAAGCTTTGACCAAAATACTAAAGTCAAAGATTATATATACTCCAATGAAAAAATTTATGCCATGGATATTTCAATATCATGCTATTAGGCCAGCCATGATTAGATCATATCTATGAAAAGAGATAATTGCACTTACAGTATTTATAAAATATAGGTAATCCGATTCTGATATCATTTACTCTTTGGAGGAAGGAATTCCCGCTTTAAGAATAGGCCCCTTGTATAAAAAATTGCTTCTGATTTCTGACAAAATTTTGTTTGTTTTTTGCTAATGGGGAGTATAGACACCCCACCTCTCCTTAGATCAGTCACTGAGCTCAGCGATCATTCAGGCAGACATAGAATCATACGGCTGGGTTGCTGGCTGCATAAATCTGTTGCGGATGGGCTTGGGCGAACCAAAAGTTTTATGGGCACGGGAGAGGAGGGGGCGGGTGTCTACTGATGAATGTGCTGCTGAATGTGATGAGGAATATTTGGGGATTTGAACGTGTTAACTCTTTTAGGCCATTTCAAAATAATTTCAATGTTCTACCCCTCTCTAGTGCCAAGAATCACAAAGTCTAAGACTTATTTTAGCTCAGGGAAATTTTTCATTAGATTTCCCACCCAAAATATGTAGATCCGTGCATAGCTCAACCTTAGAAATTGGTCATCTCAAACTATGAATTTTTATATTAATTGTTTATGAAATAGAAGAAACGATCACAGATTCTAAAAAATTTGAGGAATTTTGGGTTGATACAACTAAAAAAATTTTGTGAAACATTGCCATGGCATGCAGTAATTAATACAAGAGTTAAAATTTCTCTTTATTAGAGGGGAAGGGGCATGAACTTCTGTAAGCACTCATTATTTATATTATATATATATATAAATATATATATATATATTTTTTTATTATATATATGTGTAATTATATATACATATATTTTTTGTGTAATTGATATGAAGCTAGTCATCAATATTGACTTATTCAAGAAGTTAGTGTTTTGTAAGCGGAAATATTTTTTAAAATCGCATGTCAAATTATGGATTTCATTTCTATTAGGTATTTATACCAAGACTATTACTTAGCAAACCGTGGAATAATTCCCAATTACTAGTTAAACGAGAAATGTCATTCTGAAATAATGAGAGATTCATTAGTCGGAGTTTGAGGAAACATCAAACGCCAAACGTTTTATAAGCAATGTGAGACAGTTAAAAGAAGACAATTAAAAAGATAACATCAATCAAATATCATCAGAGGAAGACCTGATTCAGAATAATTAGAGCATTTCAGTAGGCACACATTTTTAATCCTACAGATAAAAATTCAGAGCTCTCAGAATATATGCAGAAAGCACTGAATCTACTGTTTTGCTAATAAGCTATTAACTTAATACTCTAATCCTACCAAATTTCGAATAAGTTTTTTAAAAATATTGTGCTTCAGAATTTTTTCCATTGCTCTTTCATTATTTAATAAAAATTTCTAAAATAGGATTAAAAGTAAGGAATATTGAATGAAAAAATAAGAAAAATCGCCATAATCAAATTAACAAGCAGAACTATAAACTTGCTTTGCCTAAAATAGGCTCGTTTTGAGCACGTTGTATATCAAATACTGTGCTCAAGCTCGGTTCGTCTCGTGAGAAGCTCGGCTCGTTGACAAGTCCGACCCCCACACCTTGAAGATCAGGCAACCCCTCCTTGACAACCAGCTAAAAGCAAATTCAGCATGTAAAAATAATATTTTTTAATTCAATTGTAACTTTTTATGAAAACTCACTTCTGAATCTTGAACTAATTTTGCAGGAAGTTATCTAATATCTTAAAAGAAGAGTCGTTAGCAAGACATTATAATATTAAGAAAATCGCTGCTTACTGTATTACGCACGTTTATATTAAAAGAAAAAAATGTGCATAACATTATTACTTTAACTTTGCATATGCAGTTATATCAGACTTGTCNTCGGCTCGGCTCGGCTCGGCTCGGCTCGTTAGAAGCTCGGCTCGTTAGAAACTCGGCTCGTTGACAAGTCTGATGCAAACTAAATCCAACCATTCTTCGAATAACAATTCAAATATTTGGGAATGACATTAAAAGTCTTTGATAATGTATTGTAGATTTCCAGTGTGATAGCAGTTAATTCTTGTAAAATGTTTACTCCATGTTTAACAGGTATGACACTGCTTATTGATCATTAATTTTCGAATCTATGTTTAATTGGTGATTATGGAATATGTTATATGCATCTTCAAATAATTATTGTAATATATATTCCACACAGTCGACAACTTTGCATCAAGTTGTTTTTGTAATAAAATCACGAATTTTGCTCATGAATTTAATAGAATATTGTAATTTGATTTTCTGATTTTACGTCTTTCTCAAAAAATATTTAAATTTTGATCATATATATTCATATCATTGATAACTCTCCAAAAATGCACACTTCAATACCAAATCAATAACAAAATTTCTGGCAAAGGCCAATGATTTCATTTGATTATAACTTTACTCTTCATATTTAATAACTTTTAAGTATCTTCATAAAAGAAAAATTCTAGTGACATAATAGTTATAATTATTAGGGAGTTTCTTCAAAAACTTTTAGATAGTTTCTAGTTATAAGAGAAATTAGATAAATAACTAAAGTTTCTAATGCATATATATATATATATATATATATTCATTTTTGGTTGAAAAATTTATCTAAGGCCAAGAACATAATAATTTTAGTATTATTAGGCAGTAGGTAAAAACATTCTTGGAAGCGAGTTGGGTCGGTCTGCATTTTGGGTCGGGTCAAGGTGCTTTGTCCAGGTGCAATTTAAGAAAGGTATTTCTAATAAAGTCCTTCTTCACATGTACATTCTTTTCCATACAAGGAACTGTAAAAATCGAAATAGGAATAAAAAAACCTTTTAACCATTTTGTAATCATAATTTCGAAGTATTTTTTGAGCTTTTCTATTTGCTTCCTCGGCCAGCTGAAATATATTTGGAGGCAGTTTGGCTCGACCTGCAGGTTTGGTCGGGTCTACAAAAAGTAGTGCTGGCAAGGCTGGGTCGAGTTTTACTAAGCGGTTCCACCTATGGGTTAGAAAAATACATTTCACATATTATTTTAACCCTAATATGCCCTGCACTACTTCTTAGACCCAAATTGTATTTTTTTACATATTTCGGACAATTTTTGCAAGGCTTTTCCAATTCTCAGTGAATTAAAAATTCTAAGAACATATTTGTTTTTCATAATGTACAGTTCAATATACCAGATATATTTTTAAAAAAAGTGAAAAATGGTAAGTGTAATAATGTTAGCATATCAATATTTATTTGAACCACCTCTTGCCTTCAGCACTGCCTCTAAACCATCTGGCATAGAATCTACAAGAGTACAGCAGAATTCCAGTGTAATGTTGTTCAGCCAAACGTACTTGATCTTCTGTATCATATCTTTTTCTAATGAAGGATGTGATTTGCAATCTTTTTCATCAACCTTGGCCGACAATTCTCTATCTATTGAGCTCCTAGGCTATGGTGACAGAATATGAATTTCATTTTGTTCAAACCACATTTTGACCAACCTAGCAGTATGGCAAGGAACCCTAACATGTTGGAAAACACTACATTTTTCGAATTATTATTTTTTCTTATATAATAGCACATGAATTGATTTATTGAATTCAACCTATCATCTTATTCAATTATTGAACATACACTTAATTTCAGACATTATAAATTTCGGCCCGGGTTTTAAATTTCTCAGGCCCGGACCGCCCAAGGCCCGTGCACAGTATTAACTCTGCACATGAGATTGTAGCAGACAAAAATCCCTTTGGCTCTGCACTGATACCAAAAGTAGTTCCGCAAGCTGAGTTTAAAAGAAACGAAAAATAATATAGATTATCACAAGAAAAGTCTTACAATCGACAAACACGTGAACTACAAGAACTACATCCAAGAGCGAGGATTAAAAAATGGTAAATTTTCAAGCAATCGTCTCACTGTTTCTTTATAATTGTTTTTCGATAAGCGCCAAAAATTCGACATTCAAAAATTGATAACTAAGCGCTTAAATCAAAGAATTTGCAAAATCTTTCTTAATATACAGATATCTACTTTCTTATTTTTTATTATTAGGGCATAAATTTGATTTTCTTCTTAATATAAATCTTGTAAGCATTGGATTAATCCAAAACTTTTTTTTCACTTAAAATTAAGGATCAAATTAATGCTTAAGTCTGCAAAAAATTCTAATTAATTAATAAAGGCTAAATGTATTAATTCATCTAAATTTTTAATGTGAGTTATTGCTATTTTAAAGAAATTGTAGGTATCGATATAAAATTAAAAGTCGTAGCATCACATTTTGGAATGTGTTAAACTGTGGGTAAACATTTTTCGAGCTGATTACAGGGTGTGAGTATTATTTTCAGGCTACATAGTAGCTGTTAGCAGGTTTTGGGCAAAGAATCCGAGCTATGATGGCTTGTAAGTTGAGCCGTGCGAGAAATTTATTCGAAAACTCGAATGGTGATTAAAAAATGATGACCCATCTCAACTCTGCAACAAACATAAAATTCCAGCTCTTAACATTAAATTGTTCTTCAAAAAATGAGTTGCAAATTTGCGGGACTGCAATTAAAAAATGTGCTTAAATTTTAAGAGTGAAGCTACAAGTAAATGCCCAACGAGACTGCAGGGAAAGCGGCGTATTGTTTTTCAATCAAGAAATTGAAAAATACAGTTATATATCACTTAATCCAATTTAGACTTTGAGCAGATCAAGTAACGTGATTTCAGAATGAAATTCTTTAACAATTTTTCTACTGTTGAACGAAAGATGTAGTAGTTGTAGTAGACAACAAAAAAGACTGTTGTGTGGGACAACAAAAAAGACTGTTGTGTGGCACAACACAAAGACAACAGAGTCAGGAATGTATTTGCAAGATATGCACTAAAACAGCAACAAAATATATATTTTTGATTAGACTACTGCTAGAAAGGGACAGAAAAACAAAACACGGTACTGAATCAATTTGAATTAATCTATGTTGAATTATTTTTCCAATTTTACTATGTTTTCCAATATAAAAAAGTATGCAAAGTTTGTGATTAAGTTGATGCTTATTGTAATGCGTGTCGGGTAGGGTCGGGTGGAGATATAGAATTTCCAATTGAGGTAAAATTGTTTTAAAGTCATATTAATGACTCAGTGGATTTTATTTTTAAGTTACATATGACTTAAATAGAAATAATGCCCTTACAAAACTTTTATTATACTTGTAAATATAAACCATATAATTCATTAAATGAAAAATAGTACATTTTGGGATGCTCGACTTTCATGTTAAACACAACATGTTGTGGTATGTTGTGTAAAGAACAACCAACGGCCAGCCTGAGTTATATGCTTGCTTTGGGTGAAATTTTTCTACCCACTACCCACTTACACCACAAGAAATATATACAATTCCTACACCACAGGACTTGAAATTTGCCCCTCAGCAAAATGCCGGACAAAACTATCAAATAGTTCAATGCAAAGCATTTGTAGAGACTGAAGATTTTATGTATTTTCTAATATGCATTAACATTCATAATTTCATACTAATATATTACTTTCACGCCGATACACTAAACCTCTCACCTCAATTCAAATTGTAATGATAATGTGAAGGACTTCCATATAATAACTACATGTCTATGAGCTTGCCTGGTTTACTGCAAAGAACTGTTTTTTAAAAGAACATTCACATAGCTCTGGACTTGTTTCCATGACATGTAAATTTTATAAAACAGTCTTAACAATAATATTACAAGAAATTTCCTGATTGGATTGAATCTCAAGCATTATAATTACTTAATTAACCGTCACATTGACGTTAATATTCAATCTAGTGATCATTGTAACCTGGGATGAATTTTTTTTCGCATTTTAAGGTAAAAATGCACATTCGAACGTAAAACCTTTCGCGGAAAAACTCAAAAATCCAAATGTTACATTTCTCAATATTTAGATTGTCTTTACATGCATAGAAACTATTCTTAATAAATTATAATGCAATGTTCTACTTTGCTTTACGCTTTAACATTGTCAACGCATAAGCAAACTAAAATATATGTGAATTCTTTCCTTATATAGTGCATATATTTTATCAAATAACGGTATTTGAAAAGTAAAATGTTGCTGTAAAATATAAATCATTCCCAAATATGTCTGCAAAAAACCTGCATTGCTAAAGTTAGCGTGCTACAGTGTCATGTGATGCATATGCAATGCAATGCGGTATATTCAAAACTGTATGAAGAGTAATTAGGAGGCAAATTCTTAGAACAAGTGAAGATTTTTACGCATGGGACTCTGGCGCAACTGTATAATTGGAGGCGGAATGTCAATATGGGGGCCCGACGTCCTCACCCAATTTTATGTATGAAAATTTTATTACCCGGTTTTGGCGCATTTACTGCTTAACATTTTGTTCAAATACATATGTATGTAACTGCTTAACTATTAGGCTTTAAAATTTTTGCTAAAATTGCTTATTAATGATAGTTCTTTCAAATTTTGGGGCTATTTTTTGCTATATTTAAATAATTACTTTGTTAATTTGGCATTTTGGGGTTCTAAAGGTAATCATTACAAGCCAAAATATCACCCGACACCACACCGCATGTGCTGTATTGTGGTGTGAAGTGCGAATCCCCACTTTCCATCTTATTGTAGATAGTGATTATACTAACTTTGAACTGTTCATATTTTCTTAAAAATTGGAATAGGATTTCTGCACTTTCAAAAACATTTGAAAATCGTGAGATAGAACATATCGATTGGAGAAATGCAGGAACGCAAATTTCAATATTTTTATTGCTGTGAAAAGTTTAGCCATTTTTCAATGAAATACTTGATTTCTTAGAAAGCATATAGATTCTCTTCAATTTAATCATGTAATCCGCAGTTTGAAAGGCAACGAGAGCAAAAGCTACTCTTAGATGTTTCGGTTCATATATATATATATATATATATATATATATATATATATACATATATACATACATATAAGTGAAGTTATTAAATTTTGTCGATTATTTGAATTAAAATGGACATAAAACTATAATTTAGGTTATCTGCTAACAATGTTATTGATATAGCTTTAGTGAATTCCAATTTAAATTAGTTCAATTTATCATCGGTGGATTTCTTGGGAAAAGCACTGTTTGATCAACCATTAGATAATAGTCACACAAATCTAGTTCAAATGGAAGAATTTTACAAATTGAATTTGCAAACTATATAAGAAGACACCCTCTATTACAAAATAATATTATTCGGAAAATATTGAAATTCATAAAAATAATATAAATATAAACAAAATTCATTAGAATTTAGATGATTCTAAATGGAATAGTTTGTAGATTTAATAAAGTTTTTTTATCATACATCATTTTCCTTTAAAATAATAATAAGAGTAAAAGCAATTTATTGCAAAAATTCTTTAGTACAAGACTATAAACTAAAAAAACTATTTACAAAATAATAGTAACATATAATATATTATTGTGTGGTGTGTGTTTGTTAGGGATGTGTGTGTGTGTGTGTGTGTACATTATCTAGGATAATACGAAATTTTCGAAGGAGTGTAGTGTATTATTGTCATTAAGTATGCATTGTCTGTGAAAGAGGAATGTTCGCATTTTTTTTCTAAATTTTTTGTAGTTAATTTCCATTTTAATTTCATGGTCTAAGTTATTCCAAATTTTAGTTGCTATGTGGTGAAAACTATTTGAATGTTTATCTAAGCATAAAAATTTTTGAGAACGTTCATTTAACTTAATATATTGTTTTAAAAATGAAAGAGAAGGTGTACCAGATTTGCACTTAAATAATATTGATACCATATGCATTTGAATTCTGTAATAAGGAGCTAATATTTTATATTGAATTCGATAGACGGATGAACTGTCATGTTTTTGCGCAAAGTTAAGTGTTTTAAGAA
>CABFPE010000526.1:205419-217220 GCA_900660155.1 Hofstenia miamia | reverse complement strand
TATATATATATATATATATTCATTTTTAGCATAGACGCTATGAATGGGATAGACCGGTTTCGTTTATATAAAACATCATCAGTACAAATATGCGGTAAAAAACTAAATATATTTACAATAGACTACACTTTATATATTTTAATATTGCATGCTCCTAAAATAAGTTCAATGATATCATGCTTAGTTGTTTATTCAATAATTGACCTTTGTTTGATTGTTTAATTATTAATGTTTCTCCTATTTTATGATGTTCTGATCTTAGTCGGATATAAAAATATATATATATGGTGAATTCGGTTAAAAGACACTGATATAAAATAGAGATTGGAGAGCCCGGCAGCATTTCAATTGTGAGCACATTTCAAAAATGAAATTCGAATTTTATTAGGCTACACTAAATCTTTATGCGGATTTAAAGCTGAAAATGCTGTGCTAGCATTAGAAATGTTGTAAGTAGTCTTGAACTAATGCACTATAATTGTTGAAAAAAGAAAACAAACTGATATAAGGATACCAGTTGCGGTATCAGATCCGGAAATTCCCAAAATTGTACCAGTTTTGATAAAGAATTGGAAAGAACACACATATTTACATGTGTATACTTATTACATATGAATTCACGAAATTTAAATAATTACAATTCATAATTGACTAAAATTCAATTTGCAGATACGGACACGAGCCCAAATTTTAGGCCCGGTCCGTCGACTATTATTTCAAGCCCGTTTTGGCATTAGCACTAAGTCCAATTTTACTACAATCTCTTTCTGACTAAGCAGAAGTTCCTTGGGCTGCAAATATCTTCAATGGATGGGTGTTTCTATTGAGATTTCAAAAATGTATATTAACAAGTTTTTTGCAATTCACTTTATTCGCCCCGTTTTTTGTCCGTAACTTCCTAAATCTTGGGCCCAACTGTGCTCATCTCTGAATATCTCAACACGTTTTAAGATTATATAAAATGTTATCAGTTATCACAATGCCATACCACACCTCATCACACTACCCTACATGTGGAGGGAAATTTTGGCCATCCTCAATAATCACTGCATAACTCTAGTTTAAGAATGCCGACACATATTATTTAATAGAAAGCGCTGGCCCACCAAGCAAGAAATGTTGCCTAAATGTTCCAGAAATGTATCTGGAGTGTAGTAAATGACGGCAGTGGGAATGTTCCAGGAATGTTGTCCTTGTGTGACAGAAAATGGTTCGAGAATTTTTCAGAAAATGAGCAACATTTTATTTACAAAGATTTCAAGAACTAGATGCAAGTAGTAGCAATAATTTTTTAGGATGAATTATTTTTCAGTTGATCACAATTACTATACTTTATATATTTTTTGCTCCATCAGGTGTTGCTCTGAAATTCTTTATACATAATGATACTTATAATTATCAATGGTGACTGTAATTATAGTTAGCAAAAAAAGATATATTGGAACATTCTTGGAATATTCCACTGTTGCATGGGTGGATTGCTTCAAGTGCAATAACTTTTGAGAAAGATATGAATAGATTTGACTTTAACAGTCATGGCACAGTCCAAATGTTGGATAAGATTTTTGAGAATTTATTAATATTTTTCCAAATTTTTTTGCAACACATAATTGTATATACATTATGTTATATAATTCACACAAAAAGCCATTTATTGGTATACTATATTTAGTGAGTGAGTCTACTCTCATGGGTAAGTGTCTTTACTTGTATTTGCATTTTAATTACTTTGCATAGTGATATTGAATGGTCATATTGTATTGCATATGCATCACACAAAAATTTAGAAGGCCAGCTTTTGCAATGCAATTGCTTTCCAGGTATATTTTGTAGTAATTTATATTTGCAGCACCTTGTTATTTTTCGAATGCAACTACTTTGATTTTCAACAGAGAAAGTTAAAACATAATTTCTGTTTTGATTATAATACAGTAAACGCGTCTGTACCTGTAAAGAAATGTGTAGGTTTTTGCATTTTCGAGTGTAAATTTTTGTTTAAAAGTGCAAAAAATACCATCCCAGGTCCCAATTAAATTTAAATTTAAGATCAATGTCAATGTGACTGCTGAAATTTAGTTGACATTCATTACAATGAGGAAATTTTCTATAAATAGCTGTATTTCCAATTTTTATCATGGCAAACTTGTGTTTTATGAATTTTAATCTTCTTGAACCTCATCCAGATCCAAGGGAATGAACTTTTTAAAGAACAGCTGTTGCAGCTAACAAGACAAAAGCTCTTGAACATAACTTATTAGCATTTGTATTTAAATACATAAAATATATTTCTCATTTCATCTTGAATTGAGGTGAGACGATTTTATTATAATCAATGGCTTACAATGAATCAGTTAAAGATTTAAGACATATAAAAAAAATATTAGTATGAAATCACAAATGTTAAAAACTGAATATAATAATGGTGAGGACAGTGATTAATTTTTAAAATTGTGTTATAATTCTATGTATGTTATATTAAAATATACATAAAATCCTCAGGGTCTACAAATGCTTTGTGTTCACACATATCCCAAATTAGATATAACATGCATATAGCTGTTCAAACTATAACAAAATGCATTCCGTTTAGTGATTAATAATTGTCTATTTTAAGCAAAAATAATATTTATAGGGCAATGTTTGATTGCTATAATTCCCACTTTTCATCAAGTAAACTATTGAAAAAGTGTTAAGCAGTACAAAAAGAAATTTCTAAATTGTTTTTCTCATCATCTTTGGTTTGTTCTAATTTAAATCATTTCCCTTAGAAAACGTCGAAATGATTTCAGAAATTGTTAAATGATTTGCCTTTAATCTTTACTTAGAAGTTTCTGAGAAATTACATCTGTATAGTAATGGTAATTTTTCAAAACCTTCCGCATCGCTTCAACGGTTTAAATGTTATTAAATAAATTAGAATGTTCCGAATTTCTATCAAATTTATATGCAATATTTTCAAATAAATATACTCCTAATCTTGGATTATAACGATCATAGTTAATACATTTTTGCAGTGAGGATCGTCAAGCTGTTGAAAGTAGGATGAGGTGGGCCAGATCATGCCGGACCGAGCTTGATCTTGATAAACACAATATCAAAAATGATTTTTTTGGAACCTGCAGGCATAAGAAATGGGAATTACAATTTACTGCCATTTTTTATTAGCCCTAAATAACCTATATTTTACTCGCTAAACTAAAGTAAATTCACTTTTTAAACCCAACCAAATGAGTTTACTAAGCAACCATACTCAGATGGATTAAAAAAACTAGGTAAAAAATTAAAGTTCTTTTATAAAAGAAGAAATGGTGATTTGGAGAAGATATGTGCATCTTAAACTGACAAAATCAACGATTTTGAAGCAATTGTTGTGCGATATATACGGGATTTCAATTCCCACTGCGAAGATTGGCGAAAAGCCAATTTGACGCATTGCTTAATAAAAATTTATTACAGAGTCGAGCAAAATCTGACTCGATCTTAGCGTAGCCATCCTGTTAACAGGCTGAGTTGCATGCAAAAACTTCTTAATTTCCAAGAATTCCAAACATCTTAATAAGCCTTGAGGAATTTGATTGAAAGCGTTGACAAAACCGTGTGTATCGTTTTAGGGGTAAGGATTTATGAGGCGATGCAGTTACCAGTGGCGCACGCAAGGGGGCATGGAGGAATGTCTCCCAGCCGTCAGGTTGGGTTACTAGATTAAAAAATTTTCAGCAAAATAATTAAAAAATTTAAAAATTAAGGTCCTGAATCGCAATCTTGTGTCTAGTCTAGTTGTTCAAAGTTTTCAAGAATTTTCTCGGAGTTTCACCCCACTTTTGGGACTCATTTGATCATGACTGAGATGTCCCCCCGTGTACGCTCCGGACAGTTACTATGAAATGCGTAGTTCATATATTCCTCAGGTAAATTATCTGAGATTGATTTTTTTATTATAATGGGCTGAGCCTGATCCTGGCCTAAAATATAGCAAAACAACGGCCTTGAACGGGGCTTAATAAAGGTACGCGGCATGAGTCTGTGTCGAAAAATCAGCTCCAGTACAAACGCTGGGTTGCCTACCTGCACCATTAATTAACTCAGTTATTAAACCAAATACTAATAATGTTTTTTCTCGAAGAAGAAAAAGAAGAACATGTCTGTTCAGACTGTATTCTCATTAATCTATTTGGTGCTATGGCGACTGTTAAATCTCCTATCTCTAACTGCAAATCTGTGCTGCAGGATATAGAGCCAGCTTCTCTTCAATGCTAATGGTTACCGGTTATTGTAATTCTTCAAAAATTGTCTTATTGAAACATGTGAAAAAGCTGCATGTTATCAAATTCTTATGAAACAATTTCTTTGCAAGCTTCACCAAACTACATGTTTGTCATTGTACTTTGAATTCCTTTAAAAAACTTTATTTCTTAGGATTTCAAGAACATTTGAATCATCATTACTTAATAAAGTGCTAATCAAAAAATAAAGGGGGTATTACTTTGAGGTCATCTTTCTTTACAATCTCCATTTTGAAACTTAATATTGAAGAACTGAACGGAAGGTAATCCTGTGTGTTCTCTGTGTATGAAAAAAATTTTCAATTTTTCAATTCGGTTATTATAGATTTATCGACATACTTTTGAATTCTCTGTGCTCAATGTAAATCCAGCGTATGGTTTTCCAGACATTCCCAAAACGCCAATTTCGTACAATGTAGTTGAACACCCAAAAACCAAAAAATGTTTTAAATTCATGATTATGTCAGCCTCTATCAACCAGAGAGGGTCTAGAAGGAAGAGGAAGTTACTCCCTTTTGATAAATGTTCAATAATACATATTTCAGTAAAGTCATTGATTTTGAAATAACCCCTTTGACAAAATGATTTTATCACAACTTTTCCAGATATTAGGAAATAATTATTTCAAATATTTTGCAAAATATCTGAATAACTTTTGAGAAAATACTTAGCCTCTCTCCTCTCATTTTCAATTGGTCCTCTTAGAAATAAATCCTATTTTCCAAGAAAGTAGTACATAATCTTATGTACTCATGGTTTCAAACATTTTCGTACAGACGTAGAATCATTTGTCAATTAATATGAAAGTTCTAATTTAAATAACAGAAAAAATTTTTTGAAATTCATTGCAATTACATAATCATATTAATACAGCATTCCAATTTAATGCAAATTTTATTATATGGCAAATGACAAAGAAAATACAATTCAATGTGGACAAATGTAACTAAGATCTGCATATCAAAGTAATCTTGTTTTCTAGATTTTAGGGTGTCCGGGAATTTTCTAAACACAACAAAATAAAAGAGTGCCTTTTTTCGTTCTTGAGCTTTTTTTATGCCGCGACGTCTGAATTGCACAAGGCGGGCCTATGTTGGTTTGAGAAGTCTATCCAAATATCAAGATATGTCAATGGCTTACGATTTCCAAATTTCAAAATAGGCATTGAGAGAATTTAAATTCAAATACTCCAGGCACAGCAATAAGCTTTAGCAGAAGTTTTTAACAATAATTCAAACTTGTTCATCAAAAGATATGTCCATGACTCACGATTTCCAAATTTGGAAAACGCTTTGCACTTTTAAAAGACACGAGACTGTTTAATGCAAAAAGTACATTATAGTGTTTTGACTTCTTATGTACTCATGGTTCCAAACATTTTCGTACAGACGTAGAATCATTTGTCAATGAATAGGAAAGTTCTAATTTAAATAACAGAAAAATTTTTGAAATTCATTGCAATTACGTAATCATATTAATACAGCAATCCAATTTAATGCAAATTTTATTATATTGCAAATGATGAAGAAAATACAATTCAATGCGGACAAATGTAATGTTTAAAAAAAAAATATATATATATATATATATATATATTAGGGTGGCCATTAAAAATAGAAGGTTGAAATTTGAACCTCTCACCCCTCACTTTGTTCCACTTATGGTAAGAAAATGTTGAGTAAATTTTTTTGAAATTTGAAGAATCGAGGTGGCCCTCGAAGACTGCTAAACTACTAAATGTAGCCATAGTTCTGTTATTCGCACCTCGCTATTTAATTATATTCTAACTTAGAGTTTGAGTAGTCATAATAATAATAATAATAGAACTTCCATTTTATATTTGAGCTACGAATAACCTGCTAGCGCAGATTGGAATATTTAGCAAGTGCGTAAGACAAGCAATTTAAACCTGCTCATGACATTCATTTCCAAGCTCCTGGGCCATATGGATGTGACTTTTTCATGGACAGTTTAAAATGACAACAGCTGAGTTGAAAGGTATTTGTAGTCAAGGTGTACTTAAGAGCATAGATTACTGCACCTTGCAGCATTTAAGCATCCTTGAATGACTTTACTTTGATGGAAGCACTACTGGAATATTCCTCAAACAGCTATCTCTGCAGCAACAACCCACAAACTCGGTCCTCACCTGTAGTACATATCTGAAGAACTAATCACAATAATCTAATTGATTCCAAGTGTCTGCTAAAGAAAAAGTGCTCGTTGTTTTAGCAATGAAAGCAGTTGCTCCTGAGCATCCGACCAAGGGTGGAACTATCAGCGTTTCTGGGTTTCAGAAGCTTGGATCAGTTTTTCTCAGTAAATTAAATGAAATTTTTTAAACTTCTTGGATTACCAGAAACATTTCTGTCAAAAGATCCAGCTACATGGTCTGATTATGAGGATTGAAAAAAAGCTCTGAAAACTGTCTCCACTTTAGCTGTTGTAAATGACAGGGCAGAACGTGGAGTTGTTTTAGTCCAGGAGACACTGGCCAAGGAAGAAGAACAGCACCAGTTTCTCTTACAAGTTGTGTCTGAACATCGATAAAGATTTCCAGACTGTCCGAAGTTAACCTTTGTTACAAAAATGGGTGTGTAGTTTTCATCATTTTTACATGAAATTGTAAACATTTAATTTTATCGTACCTTTTTAATTTTCGACTCAAGTTTGATGATGTCATACAGGGCAATAATAAAACAGTTATGACCCAACTGCCTGTTTAACAATCGGATGCTTCAAATCGAATTTTCTGCAGAATTTATAAGAATTTGTGGTCATTATGTTATAAAACATACATACTACACTGACAAATATTGAAGATATGCCAAAATAAAGAGCACAAACCAAAAAGCGTGAGGATCACCTCTAAATACCAATCAATTTCAAAAAATTTGTACATGCCTTTTTCATAATAAGTGGAACAAGATTAGGGGGTGAGATGTTAAAAATTTGCAACTTCAATTTTTACACTATCTATAAGGGCTACCCTAATATATATATATATATTAAGACTGTAACAGCACATGATAATCAGCATGATAGAGCATGACGTGTGAAAACATGAGATGATAAATAAGGATAAAAAATTTTACAAGATAAAACATGATAATTTTCTGTTGAATTTTTCAGGAAAATTAATTACTTTGGCATTTTTTTGGAATTCAATCAAGCATCTAAAGTATATTTTTTGCCAAAGCATAATGTCGGAAAACATTTAAAAGATTGTATTTTGCTATTCCAATTGTAAGCACCGTAAATAATAGCCAAAGCACGAAATTTACAAAATTGCTTATCGTTACATTTCATAAATTTGTTTAATCATTCTTTCTTATTGCTACATAATACGCGGCCTACATGTTGGGGAATGGTGAGCTAATTTAAAGATTGGTCCACTACAAAATGGAAATGCGAAATTTTGTATTTTAAACTAAATAAGATACGCGTTATATGCATAGTCAGTCATCTGGTATTGCACTCATTCTCTACAATACCAGTAATTCTGAATCTTCAACTGGATTATTTATCTGCATCAGTTAAGGCATGTTTCTCCAGTGATTAATTACAAGCTTAGCACACAGTTGGTTTTGTGGTGTGCAGAGTGCAGAATCGAGGATAACGGCTTGCAGAAATGCTTTGATACTCTAGCTAGAGAATAAATTCAATATTGTATAAGCTTGAACAACAAAATTGGGATAAGGCTAGCATTTGGAATAGCTACTGAATACTTGCACATTTGTGAGAACAACAACGGATTCCTAGTCAATCATCTATAAAAAGCTATATTGGAGAAGCTTCTCATTTTACTTGATAGGCGGGAATTAATGACATACTTTTGGGAGTCTTTAGAGCATGTGGATCATGTACTGTTATAGAATATATTTACACTACATGATAAAACATGACATATTTTTCAACATTATCACATGACATGACATTGAAATTTTGGACAATATGACCATGATATATATATATATATATACATATATATATTGCAAAGCGTAATAGTATATGATTGCAATTTAAAATGAACATAATGCGAGTGTTTAGAATCGATAAATTGCTACGTGTGTGATAGTACGGAGCAAGACTATCTTTGCGACACCAATATACTCAAATATTCCAACTGCGATGACTTGGAGATGAACGTCACCCACTGCACTGTAAGTAAGCATCTCACATATTTTCTTGGATACCAAACAGGGTTCAGGTATTTTTGGCGAAAAACGAAATTCAGAGTGAACAAAACTATTCAGAATATGGTTAAAAATAACCCTACGAACAAATGGTAGCTATATTTCTCGTGGGTTTCTGTGAAGATTCATATCCTGATAGGGGCACAATTTTATATTATATCATTATGCATACTCTAACATAATTGTTTAGATCAAATTCAACCTCGATCGAATAGTCTTACGCAGGGAGTGCGATAAAAATTTTGTTTGCCAAAGTGGAAAACTGGAACCATTCGTTAGATGCTGCGATAAGAATCATTGTAACTTACATATCTCTTCAGGAAACACTAGATGTAATGATAAAAGTCCGTGGCTTGCCATCATCATTATTTTATACGTAAATAGAATACTATAAAAATCTTTGGCATCTATGTTTAAGACTGAATTTCTTTTGCTAAATTATGTATGAATTTGTATGTAGTATATGGATACGCATTAAGCACTAAAGTGCTATAGTTGGAAATTGTATTTCAAGTTAGTAGTTCATTGAAAAGTTCAACTTTTTCATTAAAAATTAATTTGTAAAATTTTGCATAAATTAATTCTTAAAATTACTTCTGACATTTAACGTATTTTATTGCAAAAACCAATCTATATTATTTTACTCCTTAACAAGAAATATATAATTTGATATTTAGCTGATGTGAACATTTTTAAATTTTGAAGGAATTTTTTTCGGAACATTTTTACTTTACTTTAATCATAGGCAGGTAAAATTGTAACCTCATTAAAATTTAGAATATATAAACTAATATTCAAGATCACTCCTAGAATGACATGCGTTTACTCTCTACAGATAAAATGCTAATATGTTAGGTCGGTTGTTTCAGAAAATATCATTATAATTGACGTCATCATATTATACACATCTAGATGTGTAAGACCTAGTTGTACATGTGTTTTTTATGAATTGAATTGTAAGAGAATAATTTAATATTTGCTGATTTAGAATTGTCGTTTGAATATATGTGCGAAAACAGTATGTATTGTGAGCTACATTGCACTCAAAAAATATATAACAGCATTTTTATATAATTAATGCAGCAAAAAACCCACAAAATATATTTAAGAAGAACGAAATTTCAATAAATTAAAAACATCATTAAAAATTTCACTAAAACGAAGAAGATCCAACTACTTATCAAATTATAGGAAAAGTCCATAAACTATAACAAAGCTATTGAACAATGAATACCAACTATTTATATCCTCAAGGACAATAAACTTTTGAAACCAAGACAAGGTATTTTTTCAGAACCAAGTTAATTTATATTTATTGTTTTAATTCTTCATAAGTGTTAATCACTTGATTTGTAAAAAAAACAAAAGAATTATATTATTATTATTATTATTATTATTGCAAAACACAAGAGAACGTTTAAATCCCTATGAACGTATTGACATTGGCAAATTGAAGATGTTAGCATTTTTATGATAAGTAGAGTAGAATTGTTAGTTAAAAGTATTACAGCTATTGTTGCAGTAGTGTAAGAAGATGAGGCTTGATCTCACAAACTGACCTTATGACCTCTGCAGATTCGACGATAATGATGAGTGTTTTTTAGTGACTCACCATTTGATTGACAGATGACTAATAGATTTTCACCAAGGTTACATACTTGACGAATGAATTTCTGACAGCTTACAATAACTCGCAAAGTGCTTTCTTGACAGCTCAGGGGGTAACCAGCTGACAGTTCGCTAATAGCTTTTTAATTAGTGTGCCATATTCGGGCCTATTTACATGATTCATGTTCAAATTTAGTTTACCTTGTTTGATATAATGACTAATTTTTGTTAATATGCATACATAACATTACATTTTTGTAAAATATTCCTTGTTATCACACATTTTGTTATATAATGACTAATTTTTGTCAATATGCATACATAACATTTCATTTTTGTAAAATATTCCTTATCACACATTTTTGTTTGCGTCAATTCAGTACACTATCAATTTTCCATATTTTGAAAAGCTTACATGCACAGTGTTTATTTGTTTTTCGAGAAAACAAACTAATTGAAAATGCTTTGATAATACATACAGAACAAATTAAACAAAAGAGATTGCATTTCAATGTAACAAATAATGTTTAGACATTAGTAAAAAATACAATAACATGTAAATAGGTAAAACATGAATTTTATATACAAAGTAAAAATATTCCATTTCATTATCCAACTATGCAAAACCAATTTAATCATCCATCAAAAACACATTTGTAAAAAGTTTTTAAACAAAAGAGATTACAACAGATTTTAATGTAATAATAATAGTGTCAGAAATTTTTTGGAGACATTAAAAAAATACAATGTCGAGTATATCGCATTAAAAAACTTTTTCAAATATAAAAACTAGATATTTAAGTGAGCATGGTAAAGCCCACATTTTAAAAACAAAACAAAACACATATATATTCTAATTTTTATAATAATAACAATGGTAAATTACACTAAATTTTGTCTATTTTTTATCTTATCACCACCAACATTGATGTGAGTTCATATATTCTTGTCAACTGCTGTCTTCATTCCCCATGCACATATAATTTTCATCAAGTCTTGTTCATCTGATGTATGTCAATAATCACACAATGCCATCAATAAATTATATCTAAGCATCAATATAAATGTTATGCATCTGCAAAATTAAATAGGGAATAATTACGCCATGCAAATAATAATCAAGATTTTTTATAGACACCCTCTTTTGGCATATTTAATAATTAACAGGGTATTATTACAACACAGAGAATTTGATATTATCAACACAAAAGAATTAATACGTCCCGTGGATTGATTTTAGCTGCCTCCTTGGTTAACATCAGCGTAATTCCACACTGAACAGAATACATTGATTTCGGAGTTAACCTGCTTTATGTTATAAGAATTCGGAGGGACAATGTATGCATTGATTTTCCACTAACATCCTCGCCAAATACATAACGACTTCACATGAAGACTAAATAACATTTTAAAATCATAATTGCAATACACTGTATCACCTTATTTTGAGCAGATAATTAATGGAGGGTTGCTTTATATGATGTGAGCATTTCTTCTTATACCAATAGAACAACAATAGAATTAAAATATTTAAACCAAATCACCAATGATAGTGAACTTTTTTGTATAGTTGGTGAAACTAAATAAACCTTAGCAAAATATATAATTAATTTCTTCTACCGTATTTATTGTATGAGATTTCTTAGCGTCAAAGAGGTATTCTTTCATCAGTTAATGATGGAAAACTTCTTTTTTCAAGTGGGGCATCGTAAAA
>CABFPE010000526.1:175672-188909 GCA_900660155.1 Hofstenia miamia | reverse complement strand
AATATATATATATATATATATATATATATATAAGAGGCTCTTTGTGTATGTAATTTTAAAAGGAGCTCAACAAAGCGCCTCTGAGCGAAAAAATTCCACCACACAGAGCGCCTTTCAGCTTTGCTAGTAAAGTATTCTACTGGACGACCTCAAAATTCTGTCTTATACTAAATAGAGCATATAAAATCATATTTTCAAATTATTATATCATTTATATGGATTTCAATTGTAGTAATTTACTAGTAACTCATCAATAACCTACTAGTAACTACGGTAACCTGATAAAATGCTCTGAGAACCTACCTATCCCATAATTATTCGGAGATTTGCCTTTCAATTATGTGCCAAGATATTAAATCATTGTTTGTATGACTGCGAAAGCAAATTCAAATTAGCTACTAGTAACTTTACTAGTCAGTATATGTACTATTACGTAGTAACCTACCAAATCTGATGATGAAACATATGCTACTTTGACACTTACTTGTGGTTACTTAATAAATTAATCGTTTTCATTGAAGGCAGGGAAAGCCAAAATTTGAAAATCTGCAAATATTTAATTAATGTTTTTAGTTATTTCCACTAAAATGCTTAACAAATAATGATATAAATACATCCAAAGCTAAATACTATATTAATTTTATCTGTAAATAATGTAGATATTCATAAGCATTATTAGAAAAGACCATATAATTATATCCACAAACGCCTCTATAATTGAAATACAAACCTTATATTGCATAATATTTGCTAGAGTATTAGCCAAGATATTCAACTAATTTGGATTAAAGAGCTTGAATAGCAAAGAATTAAAATATTAGAAAATCATTGGTTTCATATTCGATTATTATATAAGCTTTGTATAGTACAAATCTAATTAAGCCAATATTTGTGTGCAAACTATAATGTGATATCCGGATTCAAAAATGTCCAGATTAAACAACGTTTTTAATAATTCTAACGATTTTTTTTACTAAAAAGGGAAATAATGTAAGGACAGAATTTCGGATAATTTAAAATTCATCATTGAAAAAATCCATACAAGTACGAAATTTGTTCTATTTCGCAATTTAACGTACTTTCTATAAAGCGAGCAATTTTACTGCTCTGATGTAGTTGAAAACTTCGATCTGTAAAAAGAATATGTAAAAAATTCTGAAAACTCAATATTTTTTAAGAAATCTTTAAGCTAAACTAGCCAGATTGAAAGGTTCTATGTGAAGAACCGAGCCAATACAAGCCAAAAATGTTCAAAAATAAAAAGAACTTAAACATTTCAGCTTTAGACAGTCTGATCTATGGCAGTGCTTATGAAAAAATGATTGACGAATTGCTTACACTCTATTCCATATTAATATCTAATTTCACAATGTTAAGAATTTTAAAATGGATACTGGCATTTCCAATAAAAGATAAAACCAATTTTTTATCTCCATTTCCGTCTGATATTCCTTTAAAAATATCATTTATGAACTCAAGACAGTAGTTGGCTTTTGTTTTGCTCCTTATCCGCCATTGAATGAACAATAAACTTTGATTTTTGGCCACTAATTTATTTCAGTAGTTTTTTGTTTTTATCTTAATGCTATTGGAGACTCATCAACAGTTTTAGACGAATTTTCTAAAAAAAAATATATATATATATATATATATATATATATATATATATATATATATATATATATATTAGCTTTTGTGCGTATTCCTGTTTAACAATAGCTGCAAAAAATTAACGTTAATAAATTTAGATATTTATATGTGAATTTTTTCATTTATTTTGACTAAGCTTTGAATCATTCTAAAATGCTTATTTCACTAGTAAAAATGAATGAGTTAATCAAATATCTAGGAGTTGAATTAGATCAAAATTTTGAGTTCCAGAACTGCATAAATAGCAAAATTAAAAAAATGAGCATGGGTGTGCAATGCCTACGATAGCTTAGAAGCTTCACCAGGAGCAAGCAGCTAATACTATTTCTTGCAATTACCCACTTTATGTATGTATGCAAAATCTTAATCCGCTTCAATACACTAAATCCGCAAGGAGTCAATAAAGCATTTAACTGGTGAATTTCAACGATGTTCAGAATTAGTAAACAGCAAACAGGTGAAAAACTACTTAACTTAAAATTGCAATCCCTCATTTATTATATACAATGCTCCTCCTTGAGATACATGCACAAGTTTTTCTATAATTCAAATAATGGCTTAAGTTTCCTGGATAAATTTTTTAAGTTCCATTCAAGATCAAAAACTTATCCAATTATCAAATCAAGCGATCTTGCTGGTTAACTCCCAACCTAAAAAAACTCGTCAAATGCAAAAATTGGGATTAAAAAACTTACTTACAAAATAAAACTACTGATAACCACCGGTTATATAAAATTGCAAGGAACTAATCTAATATGGAAACGAGAACAGCACGAAATCGGAATATCCAATCCGTTTTAGTAGAATAAATGACCCTAAGCATAAGTGGGACTTCATCAACAATGTATTGAACAGAAGCAAGAGTCATATGCAACACCTGTATCTTATTGAAAATATAAATGGTGGAATATTTACTAAATCCAAGGATATTTCTAATGCCTTCAATGATCAGTTCATTAACCTAGACAAATACTTGGGACCTCTGGTGCCGCTTTCACTATTGAAAAATCTAACTACAAACTCCCTCGAAATTATTTTTCATTCCGATTTGTAACTCGATACGAAGTCCTTCAAGCAATAAATAAAAAGTTAAAAAATCAAGCGGAATTCTGAAATACCGACATGTTGTACTAAAGATTGTGCAAAATTCATTAGTAGTTCTTTATGACATATCATTAATCACTGAATAAACTAAATATCTTTCCATCAATTTTAAAATTAGCTAATGTTACTCCTATGTATATAACAGATATCCCGCTAAAATGGTGCAATTTGCGGCATATTTAAATCATCTCGCCTTTTGCAAAAATCTTCGAAAAACTAATATTTGACCAAATAATCACTTATCCTCATAACAAATCAATTCTTTCAAATACTCAATTCGGCTTCCACCTCTGATGCTTTACTTTACGCTACTAAAAATTGGAGATCTTATCTCGATAATAACAATTTTTCACAATTTCTTCTATCGATTTGTCCAAAGCATTTGATTCCATTGATCACTATATTCTTCTTAAAAAGCTAGAATACATTGGTTTCGACTCTAATAGTATAAATTTATTAAGGTGCTACTTAAGTGATAGTTTTCAAAGAGTTAAGGTAAATGGTATATTTTCTAACTGGGTAAAACTTACAAAGCTGTAACACAAGGTACTTTTTTAGGACCTCTATTTTTCTCGTTTTTTGTAAATGATTTATTAAATGGTAATTTATGTAATTGTTGTGGAACAGTGCAGTTAGAAGTTAATCTGACTCAGAAATTACAGAAGTCGAATCCTTCAAATATCTTGGAGAAACAATCGATAATAAATTGAACTATTCAAGTCACATACGCATAGTATTACGCAAAATGGCAATGGGAATTAAAACTATTTCACATGTAGGCAATTTTGTAAATTCCAAAATGAAATCAATGTTGTCTAATTCTCTAGTATTAAGTCATTATAGATACTGTAATGTTATATTTACTGACATAAACCACTCATTAATAAATAAAATTGACTCCCAAATTAAATGGGCAGCATGCATTCATAATGATAATTATTTGACTAGGAGCGACAAAAGTTCATATTCTAATCATGACAATGCTTCATATTTCATAAGATACTTTTCATTAATAAAATTTTGGGATATTTCAAATTAGCGTTCACCTTACAGTAAACTACAATTCCCTTTATATGCGCATTCAACTTAAAATTCGAGGACTTCTAAATTTATAAAAGTGAAGTTTAAAAAATATTTTCTTAAAAATTCATTTTTCGATTCAACAATTGAACTATGGTATAACTTACCAATTGAAATATAGCGAATCAAAAGTCGCAGGAAATTTAAAAGTCAAATCAATAACTACCTCCGTAAGCAACATATCCCTAAAATCGGTTCTAGTTCTTCGAAAGGACTTCAGTTTTTCAAAAAGTATCATTAGTTAAAATAATTAGCAATAGATAGGGTAAACTGTATAAATTCTGCATCCATGTTTTTGTTGTTGTGTTTTATTATTTTTGTACTTCGTGTTATTACTGACGCATTAAGTGTAGTATAGCATCATTTGTTGAGATGTTAAATTATGTCTAATTACTAAGTTTAGTAAGAAATTCTATTCAATTCTTTACCTGACCCTTGCGTACACCCATACTTAATGAGTTTATTTTTCCAAATGAAGGTAGCAATCATAATAAATGTATCCACATCATTGACAACACATTGTTATACAAAGAATATATATTCTCAAATCATATTTTTGCAAAATTCATTTCAAAAATTGGAAGATATCGATAATTAAGGCCTAACAATTATTACACATTTGGCTTCAAAAGTTGTATTCTCATGTAGTCGGAGGTAGATCTGCTTTTGAATCAAAGCAAAATAATTTTTTAATCAGAAAATTCCGATTTATATGAATATTCAATTAGTGGAAATATATTTTCAAATGAAAATATTTCAAAATGGGATTGTGTTCATTGTTTTATAAATGTATTATTGACATTGAATTCATTGTTGTGTTAATTCAAAAGAAATAATTGTGTTTTTCAAGATACTAAATGTATTAGGAATTGACATATATTTGAAAATTATTCAAATTAAGCTTAAACTTAAGTGTAAAGAGTGGTCCAAAAGTCACCAGCACATACAGAGTAAAGTAATTTATTTGAATTCTTTATGTTTATGGTTGATATATATATATATCGATTATTGGCCGCAGTATGGCGTCATTCAATTCTTGTGACTTTACGCCCCCACGTTTGGACGTGATTCATAGTTTGGCCCTCCCAAAAGGCGTCGTTAGGGGCCGCTAATTGTAATCTTAATGGACGCAAAGAAGACAAGACTTGCTAGAAAATAAAAAATATTCATAACATCCTAAGAACCCATTCAAATTTTACTTAAGTAACTTTTTATTCTGTTTATCCTTGTACATTCTCTATGCTTACAGTCTGTAAATATTATTTAAAAAATATATACAAATAGTGTATATAATATATACAAACATATTTACAAATCTAATATATATACAGATATGTACAAATAAAATAACCAAAGCTAAAACAATAATTAAAATAAACAACAAAAAATAATCAGTTAAGAGTAGGAAACAAAAATGACATATTCTAATAATTTCGCCATATATTCAGTTTGTTCGAATATCCTAATTTGAATTGGTTGGCAAGCAGGTTTTGTTTTAATAATTTTTTAAATATTTTTAAGTTAGGTGCGTTACGTATATTAGAATCTAGTTTGTTCCAGAGTCTACTGGTGAATTAAGTCTTATATTTATGAGAACATGCGTCTGTAATACCCAAACTTGGAAAAATTCTAACCCAAGCGTGCCCTACATTACGTATTGGCTTTGCTTACAAACCATGCTATTACTATCCTTTGTGATAAATTTTTAATGGTGTTAGCTTTGAAATATCTAAGGTCAATTCTGCAAACGTTAAAAACTTGGCATATTTTTGCTATTTTTTAATAATATGAGTGTTTCTAAACCCATGATATGGAAAGGAAATCATATGTATGAAAAATTGTTTCAGGTTATTTTCAGCTAACAAAGGAATAAAATTTGTTTTTCACATGTTGGATTAACTGATTCAAATATAACTTTGCTTTCCACGATAGCTCAAGATGTGAAACAGAATAAAATCTGCATAGAAGCATGTTTACATTGTAAATGAAATAACGAATATATAAAAATGTTAAACTTTTACAAGAGTTGTTTTATATGCTTTACTTGTCATTTGAAATAGCCATGCTACCAAACAATTAAAGCAACTTAAATTTGATAAAAACATTTTGCAAGCTATGCATGGTCAAATCTTTGCACCATGTTTTGCATTTAAAAGTAGTGCTTTGTATATCTATAGTCAATGCATGGACAGTGTTGTGAAGCTCTTTAAAATAACTTCCTTCAATGCCTAAACGAAAGCAGTATTTAATTTTACTGCATTGCAGTCAACTCAAACTTTTTGATTTGCTGAAGCAACATTCGTACCCATAACCGTTGTCGGCAGTCAACTGTCAATGCAGTTTGAAATTTCTTCTGACATATGAGTATCTATGAACTATGCTTAAATAACCATGTTTCAGATAACCATCGTCATCAACCTAAAAATAACAAAGATCATTAACCCTTTCAGATTTGTGTCTCTACTCAAAAGTTATTCTGAACGAGCACAAAATAGTGCAAGTATCACGACTACTAGCAAGCGCTTGTAGTTGGTAACTTTCTCATATTCATGTAATTTTGGTAAATCGTGGAAATTAATAGATTCATTATATATATATATATATATATATATATATATATATATTGGTTCTGTAATACATCATACATTTTTCATTTTTCTTTATTTAGCTCTTAAGTTGAAAACGAATGCACTCTATAGCCTTGACCAATAGTGCCCACTATGTGCAAAAGTAAGGTAAAGGTAGGGGGGCAATTGTTACTGCCAGGGGCAGGTAATGGTAGTAAATTATGCTCCTCGCAAACACCTAATCTTCATCCAGACACATAAAATATCTCCATGTTATGCCAAGTGGCATACATTAAAAACTTTGGTAAGAGCAAATGTTTTTTTTAATTCTAAGCCAAGAACACACATAATTTATTGTCAATAAATATCAATTCTTTCGTTCTTCATATAATGTACAAAGTTCAAAATGTGGTATAAAATGGCTGAATACTTTAAATGCAATTTTGACTCAAATGTCGTTCACAATCAAATTGAAAATATTTACTTGCTAAGATAACCTCAATCGAGACTAAACAGTATCTTTTCTTTAATGAATATAATGAAATTATTCAATTGATTTGTGTTGCCGAATTAAGTTCATTCATTTATTTACAGTCAATACACTAAAACGATAGTTCATAACAAAATCATCACACAATGGAAGGGTGTATGAATTAAACATATACAAGTCTTATATTAAAAATAGTTAATTGTGTAAAATTTTCAAGTTCAAATTTCTTGGATATTACACTAGTAAATGTTTTTTTTTGCCAAATAATTTGCAAAATACTGCCACATTTGGGATAATTTTTGCAATTTATGAAATTTTATGATACACATTTTTGCAAAAGATTCATCTTTTGATGTATGTTTTGGCAAAATTTTAATTGATTTTCTTTGGAAATGCAAAAATTGATTTAGCTTACATGATTAAATGCTCACATGTTGATATATTTGAAGGCCAAAAAATGATCACGAATATATTATTTTTAAAATTCAATCTAGTAGTACATATATAATAAATTTCTAAAAATTAAAAACTTGATGGTACAGTTTCCATTAGTTTTTTTTTCTTTCTTGATTTTTTAAGAAACATATATGCATACATACAAATACATTTATACATATATATATATATATATATATATATATATATATGCTTTCAGAAATGCATATGTGATGATTTTGGTAGCAGTGTAAATAATAGAACAAAATCGATAATTAAATTACCTTTTTATGATAGATTTAGGATCTTTTTTGCTCCTCTCCCCCCCCCACATTAACATTATTTTCAAAGAACATGGAATGTTTGCATTGAAAACATTCATTTAGGCATAACCCTCACCCTAATCAATTCTCTATTTTTCCGGATTTGCCGGATAGTTAATCATTCTACTATTGTAATCTTAACTTTTCAGGATCTTTTCTTTACCTAATTTTAACCATAACCTTAACCTAAATTCTTATTTTTTATAGACTGAAATTCTAAGTTAAAGTCAGAAAAACCTATATTCCTAATTTTATAGACCTAAGCACTAAACCAAGGTCACAAATCCATATTCCTTAAATCTAAAACCTAAATTTTAATTAATTATAGACCTAAACTCTAAACCAAAGTTACTAATCCAGTTTCTAGGTTCCAATGCAAACATTCCCAAATTTATTTGTGGCACTGTGATGTAAATGCACATGTATATATAAAATTCAATTTTAAATTTAAATGTGAAGAAAGTAGAAAAGATGTTTTACCTAATTGATTTTAATAATTGATTTTTAAATATTGAAAATGTTATAAGTTCTTCAGAAATATATAAATAGAGTCAAGCAAATTTATTGCTAAAATAAACAAACAAATACTACAAACTACTTGACATGCATGTTTACAAAATTAAAAATATCCACACTTACTTAAAGGGCGTAAATTTCAAATATCAAATGAAATCTGTCCATGCGCTTAATTTGTTTGATATTCCTAATAGTGATTGTTTGGATAAGTATAACAATACAAAAATGCTTCAACCCATCTTTATACATTTAACGACAAATTGCTAATGAAATATCTATTAAAAGTTAGGTAGTTTTTGACATTATTTTTTCGAATTAAACTTGTGTTTTGTCCGTTTTGAATTCTGTAGCCGTACTCGGCCGTATCAGTTACCAGTAGGCCCTTGTCTACAAATACTCCATTTTGGTGTGGTAAGATAATTTGCATGTTTAAAACATTCATTTTCTTCTCATTATTTGCAGTAATAAATAATGGGATATACGTTATATGCAACATATTTATACTGTGTAATTGAGACCAATTGTTCGCAAATAATTCAAAATTCAAATATTTGCCAAAAAAATCCGAAAATTGTCAAAAAAATCCGAACACGTTTTCTAGTGTAATTTTAATTAGAAAAGTAAAAAATTGATTTTAAAAATTTGGAAAACAGATTTATTTTTTGCTGTAGGAATGTGTGACAGTTATTTATTGTGAGCACATAACCTACAATAATAGATTATGTGCTTGTAAACATTTGAAAACATCTGTAAACAACAAATTGTTTGATGTTCAACTTGAAACATTTGAACTTAAATAATTGGATTTTTTTGGCGTTTAACATGTGATAACACTCGATTTTTGATATTAACTATCTTACAAATGATAAATTATTGGATAGCACATGCACTAGTGGCATATTTAAGATAATTTGCATATGAAATATGAAAAAATTTAGTAGTTCTTAATTATTATGCTCAATGAGCATTTTGCTAATTTCACTTAGAGGTATGAGAGATGCCACTCAATGTAATCGAATTACTTGTTTTGCATTCAATTGCATCCGATGTTGAAAATTTCTTCAGAATTCTTCAGCGAGTGGTGCACTCATTAAAAAACAAAAATGTCAAAGCTTCCCTGCACAAACAAGTCACGAAACGCGAAAATCCTGTAATACATTTTTCAGTTGTCCTTAACAGATAAATTATATGCCTTTATTATTATTAATATAGGTTTTATGCTTCAGCAAATATGTTTTATTTAATAATATAAATGCTTAAATGACGAAACTAATTGCAATTACTAGAGCATACTTAGAGATGACATGTTTTATTGCAATTTAGGAAATAGTTTTTTCATTTAAATACCCACTAGCTTAATTGAATTTAGTCTTACTCCCACCCTGATGCAAGGACTCGAAGTTCTTTATGATTGATATGCAGTATATATATATATATATATATATATATTATATATATATACATATATTATATATATACATATAAGCATATATATACATTTACATATATATACATATATTATATATGTATACATATATACATACATATATATACATTTACATATATATATATATATATATATATATATGCAGACATATGCCTGCACAAATTCCAGCTTAAAAATATATTAATCAATGCATGCTTCACGTCCAATGAAAGATTCTTAATAATTGATTATATTAAGCATTTTATATCAGCCTTGAGATTAATTTATAAAGATAACGGAAGTGAAATGCTAAATATTTGCTAAGTTCTCATAATACAAAACAATATGGTAGATAGCATTCGTGAGTATGTATCACTAACTTTTTTAATGGTTGTGTTCTTCCTCGAAGGAAGTGCTACTGCTTTAGTTATTGCTGTATTTACAGTGCACGCTCGTGGCCAGCATTCGGCAGGGCAGATATTTGTTGGAATCTGTGTTTCCCTTTATTATTTGGCATATATTATTACGTCTTTATTACTAAAACCTGTTGCTCAGCCTAGAGACCGTTTCGTGTTTGGAGGCTTGTTAGCAGGGGTTTCAATGATTATATTCGCTTTTGCTGATCTGATTACTAATGTGTATCTGTTTGAAATTCTATCTAACATATGTCAATGGTTCTTTGGAATTGGCTCAATGTTCGCTTGGACATATGGAGTATGCGCAATCTCTTCAATGAAACCTGATTATGTTCATATTTTAATTCCAGCAGCAACGTTTGGTTTCTTTTTTGGCATGACCTTCGGATCATTAGTTGGACCGTATATGTACATATATTTTGGATACATTATTTCAATTGGTTCTTTTGGATTTCTGATGGTTATGTTTTCAATATCATTCTTTATTACCTTCCGTAACAAATCAACAAATGAAACGAACACACCAATTGACAATTTAATTCCAGAAGAACCTTACAAATTTCTATATAATAAAACAGCGCTTATCATAATGTCTTCCCAGGTTCATTCTTCCGTGTTGACAGGATTTATTGAAGTAACAATAACATTCTTTTTGGAAAGACATTTCAAACTTCGACTTGAACAAATGGCAATCTACATAGTGCTGGCATCCATTGCAACTGTATTCTCAAGCTTTGTTTCAATGTTTATTTGCTATGCAAAATGGTCCCACCAACTCTTTGTATTTAAGACATTCTTAGGTATCATTGGACCTGTTTTAATGATTATTGTAAACGATGCATCCACTATGAACTTAGTAGTTTTCCAAATTGGCTACATGACTAGTGATGCAATTCGAAGCATGTCTTCTGCCTGTTTGATATTGGTCTCAAAATCTTTGCTTCTCGACATTTATGGGGAGAATTACAAGGAATTTGTTTATTTAAAATCTTCAACGGTTCTTTTGCTGACATTTGGAACTGGAAAATTTTTGGGGCAAATGGTTTTTGGCGGCATTTTGACTGAAGCCTTTGGATTTTCTTTTGTATGTTGCGCGATAGCTGTAATTTCTCTCTTGTTTTTCGTGTTGGTGTGCCTGAACTATCCATTTAAAGCTTAAATAACATCAAATAATGATTTTTAAACAAATATTTCTTCTTATGAAATGTGTACAAATGATAGAAATTATATTTCTTCTAAGGAGATTCATTAGACAACCAGAGAAAACATTTTTTCAAAATCAAATATATTTTACATCTGCATTCTGACAAACTAAATGCATTACATTCAAGGATATTAGTGGCTTTGGTATTCCCCTTGGTTCCGGGTCTAACCAAATCTGCGCGGGTGGTAGATTCTTTCAAATCTTTGCACCTGTGGCATAAGTAAATAATATCAAAAATTCGGTTAAATTTTTGTTTGACTTATCGTTGTATTCTCAATAACCTGTCATCTATACCTTAATATTTCTGAAATTTAAGTAGCCTATACGCACACACTAGTGTTCTCCGGGCAATGTAAGGGGTGTACCGTAACTTCAACGCGGTTTTCGATTAACGTTAAATGATTCAAACCGACATATTTTTCAACTCATTTGTCAATGAAACGAAAGTATATTGATACAAAAGTTATATATTCATGGTATATGTGCATCTAAAAGAATTAACATAGATATCGAATCATTCATTATCGCTCATCAAAATCGTCATTCAATTCTAACAGCATTTCAAATTCGTTCCTCCAGAAGATTTTTCTTGATAACATAGGCTGAGTGACCTTGGCAACGATAGTGATCACAAGACATGAACAACGGTATGCTCTTTTGCTTTCTTTATTTCGCGGGGAGCAGTTGGGGATGGAAACGGCATTCCTTTAATTGTCAATAATAATGATCAGTTTTTGTCGTAATCGGAAATTTTGAATCGCTCAATGACTTATGTTATTTCAATCTATCGGACCTTACATCAATGATTGAAATATAAATCTCATTTACCCAAGATATCGAACAATTAAATTTACATTCTTAAACCGATATTTATTAAAAAAATGAAGGCAATGATTAATGCGTTAAAAGAATACAAAATGGATCATTCATAAGGCTGAGGACAGTGTGAGACAATTTTTCAGAACGTATAGAAAATATATTGATAGCACTAGTTCGATATATGAATCTAAGCTGTAACTTATCGGAAATCAAAAACCGCGTCGAAGTTATGGTATACCTTTTAGTTTTCTTGGCCGTCGTCGGCCGTGCAAAATAAACTTTAACCTTAGCCGGCTAATAGCCGTAATTTTTTACGTAGTCGGCGCATTTACTGCTACCAAGTGAAATACTGCAATTTTAATGGAACGATTGAAACATGCTCATAGTTTGAACAATTAAAGCAAATGATCAAAGTCACTAAGTTTAAAAATCAAAAATACACTTAAAAATTATGGAAATATATTGTCCATCATAATATTCAGAAATGAATCTTATAGTTGGCTGCAAAAAAATGAGACTGAACACCTATTTTTTAACGCTTTGTGGAAACGTATTGAGACGTTTTAGAGGAAAACTATAAAAATAAAAGACAACGAGAATTTTGTGAACTTTAAAATGGTCAAACAAAAAAGTTAATTAATTAAACTGGTACTTCGTAATTATTTAAAAACACTTACCAAACAAATTGTTTTGCTTTGCAAAGTTTCTACTTGATTTCTTCGGAATGGAAACTTTGGAACAGCTTGAAAACGCCTTTGCGCAATCGCAAATTTCTCGATCAACTTATTTTGGAAAGCTGAAAAAAATTCGACTAGGAGAATCTCTCAAAAGAAGAAAAGGAAGTGGACGCCCTCAAAAAATTATTGGAAAATTCTTTCAGAAAACAGTCGCAATTGCTCTCAAAAATCCCTATATTTCTGGGAGAAAAAAATTCAAACCGACTTCAAACTGAAGCCGACATCTCTGTGCATGATACCACAGTTCAGAGAACACTGAAAAAAAGTGGAGTTACAAAAAATGGCAGAAAAAATCGACTTCTGATTACAAAAGAACATCAAGAAAAAAGATTAAATTTCGTGAAAGAATGGAAAGACTACACTTTTGAAGATGTTTGGATAACTGATGAGTGCGTATTTCAACTGCACAGAAACAAAGTACAAGTGTGGTCGTCAATGAAATGTCCAAGACCAACAAAAGCGGTTCCAAA
>CABFPE010000526.1:130324-157012 GCA_900660155.1 Hofstenia miamia | reverse complement strand
ATTGTTGTTGCTGCAACAACCAAAAGTATGAAACAACTACAAGCAACATAAAAACAATCAAAATTGTTGTCTGGGCTGCTTGCAATAAAGCAATAACTGAATTTATTTTCATTATTTTGTATTAATAGAATCTTTATAGTACATTATTATTAATAATATTATATATATATATATATATATATATATATGTAACAAAATAAAAATCAAAACTAAAACAGCATAGTTTTAGTTCATCATGTTAAAATTATGTGCGGCAACCAATATTTAAAATTTGAATGACGCATGACAACATGTTTTATCAGAAATTTACATGTAATACACTCTAGTTTGCCAAAGAAACACTTGAGTACTTTCAGTCAGTTTTTTGTAAAATTACTTGTAGACTTTTTCAAGAATTTGTTGGATCCTTCTAATGCTGCAGATTTTTTGATTATGATTCTAACTGCTTATTTAAATCTTTCTTAAAACATTGACTGATATTTATAGCAAAACTACATATCAAATAACTAAATAAAGTAAAGTTTTCTCTTTAGTCCTTTCGACCATGGAGCTCTTCTGATTACACTTTTAATATGAATATTTTGTTGATGACTTTAAAATGCTTGATATTCACCCCAGGTGTGCATTCAATAATAAAATACGACGAAATTATGTAATAAACCAAAATAATAACTAATTAGGCAGTTTAGGTGCCAAAATATTAAATGAGAAATTTATATCTAATAAAATCAAATTGTTTTTGACAAAGATGTTCATTAATGAAATTAGGAAACAGAAATGAATGATTTGGCTTGATATTTAATTAATGTGTCGAAAATGATTTGGATGGTTTTTAAATATAAATATTTAGGGTGCATTAGTGCATGTTTGATAATAAATATATATATACTTTGTATTGAATTAAAAAAGAATGACGAATTTCATAAGTTTCCATATAATCTTAGGAATCTCGGACAGACAGAACCGCAATGCTTGAGGACCTGGCCTTACTCAACCGGACTAGACCCGAACACTTATAGCTCTGCTGAGTATAGATCATTTCACTTGGAACTGACATTTTGGTCCATTTGCAACTCTGGCTATAGCCTTCCTAATTCATAAATCCTAGACTCACCTCTGGCTAGAGGCAATTAATTTCTGTCTAAACTAAAAAATGTTATCATTTGCACACTTTCTCATTTATGTGACTAATGCCTCAATGACCTTCTACTAGTCACATCACCAACACATTTAGCTGTTCAAACTCCACCTCAGCTCTCGTAAAAAGGCCTCCAAATTGATAATACAATCAAATCAGTTGCATTTAATGTCGAAAATTACAAAGTAAAAGAATCAGAAAAATCTTTAATTCAAACATTAAAACAGACAAATAAATTTGACAGCTTTTGATAAATGTTTTTCAAAATCATTAATATTACCATTAGCTTTGATAGAAATGATACATATCAGAAATATCAAACGTGACTAATGCCAATAATTCATTTAAGCCAAGATTTGCAATGAGTTATGTACTTGATTTTGTTTAAATTCTTTCAGAAAATGATTTTCAATTCTATGTTCATCTATTAACAATAGAAATACCACTAAAAATATTGTAAGCTTTCAGTTTTGAGCAATACTTGTAGGTAGTTTTGTCAATATAAATTAATTATTCATTATTTTTAACCATATTAACCATATTTTTGTCATATTTATGAATTTTACTAGGGTTTTCATTGTTTCCATTTTAAGTATCATTTATGTTTTGGTTTCATAAATTCAATAATAAATATATTTTTCCCATATTGATTCAGATTACATGTAAAATTTATAAACAATGTTGAACTATACCATTGGGTTTATATATATAATTTACCAAAAGAAAATGATCAAAGCTAATTAATATTTAATTTCTGAATGACGCAAATGATATCCTATTTTATAAGCAATTTACATGCAATACACTTTAGTTTGGCAAAGAAACATTTGAGTTCTTTCTGTCAGATTTTTCTAAAACTACTTGCAATTTTTTCCAAGAATTTGTTGGATCCTTCAAATGCTGTAGATCTTGTGATGACTGTTCTAACTGCATCTTTCAATGATTCACAAAACGTTGAAGATTTCGATATATACTTGTTTCCCAAAAGCTGATATGAATTTTGTTTAGAAGTAAACAAAGTGAATGAATTGCACTAGAGCATTTGGAGCAATCCCGTTTTTTGTAATATACTCTAAATGTAAATGTTCCCGCAAAATTGTAAATTCTAATTATATTAAAAAATTTCTGCAAATCAATCATTATAGCTATGTAATTCTACATTAGTGAAGGTCGAAAAAATTACTAAATGAAATGTTATTTTAGGTTTAAGTGAATGAATTTCTTAGTGTGATTATAATGTAATTTTGAAATTTACTTAAAATAATTTTACCTCCATTGCCGTTCAAATTAAATATTTTCTTTATAGAAAGTGTTCAAGGGACGGAGTTCAATAACCTATATTTGCATGGTTTTTTCAGTAAGTGTTTTTGAAAAAGAAGTCTTTCCACATGCCCATGATAGCTTAAATGGTATTAGTCTTTTAGGAAATTTTGTTACAAATGTGTCTTTTATTATCAAAAATTTCTACACATTTTTTGTAGGTTCTACTAGTCGAATAAATTTCTGATAATATATAGCAGAAACAAATTACAGATTCACAATATCCATTTAAGCTTTTTTTGGAAAATGCAATCAACAATTTTCACATTTATCAATGATATCTTCTATTGTTTTGTGGATAATTGCACACTCTAACTATTAAAGTTCATATTTAACAACGAAGTTAATCTATGCTGAATGGGCGTATAATATCTCCAATATAGGTTGTTTAATTCCTTTGATTAGTTTTATATTTGTATTTTTTATTTTGCTTGGACTTGGCTAATTGCCAAGCTGTTTTGCCGCAGTATTTTATGTAGTAGCCGTAAGTAGGGTTCAGAGCTACAACTTTGTTCAAATCTTTCTGAGGTTGTCAGCAAGAGTTGCAAGAAAGCAAAAAAACTGTTGTCACAAAATTTTTTAAAGTTAATCGGTTCTTCCCCTTGGCTGACAACTTTTGGAAAGATTACGAGGTTGACAAAAAGTTTCAAGTGCGAACGTGAAAAAACTTTGTTGTGAACTTTTCAAACAAATTTTGCATGTTACCATAACCTAAAGAATAGTTAAATATAAAGCTCATCAAACTGTAACTTTATTATCTACGGTGAGATGCAGACCTTGTTTAAATGAAATGCTAGTGTGCACGGCCAATTCTGCTCATTCTTCGCACTGCGGATAATTATTTACTGAAGATAAATAAGCCTGTGGTCAACCAATAAAAAATGCGATTGATAGAGCCCGTTAAAGGAAAGCCCTTTTCATGAAATGTAAGCATGGAGCCGTAACATTAGTAACATACGCATTTAAGGAGTACAGCAATGATTGCTTTCAACAATATATATAGAAGATAAATTGTATCGTGAAAATGTTAATGCCAAGCAAACATTTGCTCTTGAAAATTTATTTATTAACCACTAGAGTTGCATATATAGCTTAAGTAAAAAATTGGCCACTTTTCAAAATTTGGATTTTATCTAAAGTTATTAGATGCGACTGGTACAAATAATAGTTGAAAACATTGCCAAATACTCGAGGAATTTGTACCATATGCAACCTGCGTATATTCCGATTCATGGATCTTAGAAATAGATGGAGCAACCTCTTATGCCTCAAAATCTACAAAAGAATATTTACTAATTATAATATTCACGTTATGCAAAGGCCACCGAATTCGCCAGATTTAGTATCTATAGAAAACGTGTGGCAGATTGTGAAGGATTTTGTAGAGAAAAAAATCCCACAAATTTTAAAGAATTATAATTGCAGTATTAGACCTTCTCTTACGCTTTGAAAATTGAAATGCTACTTTAAATTTACTTTGATCACAACCACCTAACACTCAAAGTTCAAAAATTTCCTTTAAAATAATTATATCTCTCATTTTCTCGTCATATTTAATAAAATATTTAATAATATTTACAATTTTTGCATTTTTGTAACATAAATTCACGTAATACTGAACAAGATTAAAATTATTGCGCATTAATAACTACTTAAATCTAATGTATATAAAAGTATATGATGAAAATTAAAGGTGTAGAAAATGGAATGACCAACAATGTTTAGCTATAATGACGCTCTTTAAATCAGGAATCGTTAGATTTTAATCGCGAAGAATCGTATGAAAAAAAATTTGGCGATAAATTAATCATAATCGCTGCTGCCAGGCGATTAATAATCGCGATGAATCGTCGATTAATCTACTTCTGATTAAAAATATTCAAAATACCATATATCAATTGAAAGATATTCAAAATAGAAAATATCAACTATTATTGTTATTTGAGATTATTTTCTGAAGTCATTTTACTCCACATGTGCTTGTTAGGGTAAAGAAATATTTGGATCTCTAAGTTGAGGTAATCAACGATTTTGGTAATCAGATAGAGCATAACCAGCTTTGCTGAACAGTTTCTCAACCTAATTAGAAGTCAGCGTGATAAAATCGAGAATCCTTATATATAGAATTAGGCGACATACGACGCTTCCAAAGTATGTTATATGCCTAATCATCACGCTCTTCTTGTATGCCCGATGTTAAGGTTTTCTCTTGTAAAACATATGACACAAGAATAGTGGCCATAGATAAGATTAAACCGAAAGTGACAACACTTAACTGAATGCATAAACATCAACTAAATTGGAATAATCTAGATTAATCGAGCACGCTGTTTACAATTAATCTAATCTACTTGACCAGCACGATAGATTAATCCATCCGATTTATCTCGATTAATCGCGTTGACGATTAATCATGTTGGATCCTTGCTTTAAATATATGAAATCTGAAGAGGCTTCTGGAAAATCACATCATCTAAAAATTATCTCCTTGAAAAAATAGAAAATGGTTGTAAATTTTCACTGAAATGAATGTTTCAAAATTAAGGCAAATTGAAAACAGTCTAACTATAATATAGAATAATCTGACCGACATAGCGAGTGTATAAAATGGGTTCACTCCATGAGAAATGCAATAAATTCCCAAAAAGTATAACAAATAATCGATACAAACCGATTACTTTGCAAATTTACCAAATTCGTATCACGCGGTATATATTTGTAACATGATAACATATAAAACAAAGAATTCGTAAACAATAATTCTCTATTATTAATCACATTATAAGATGTAAAAGTATATTTATGGAAATCTTTCCATAAAAAAATTTCATAGAGAAAACTACCTTAAGAATATTGCATCACAATTGTGCTTTAGCTCTTAGGATGTATCACCCTCTTCCCATTAAAAAAAGTACTCTTCCACCTAAGCAGTGTTGTAAAGTTAAATATAATTTGTAGCACAAGAAGCAAAGAATATTGAACATTCATAAAACATCTTAAAATAAATGCAATGTATGTTTCCTCTACTATTTGTAACAGATCAATTTCAGCAAAAAGTGTTAGACGTTAAACTTATAACTCATGGTTTTTGTAATTTATATTAAAATTTTTAATAGAAAACGATGTAAGTCTTCCTACAAAATTAATCCAATATTTTTTAAAAAAATTCTATAACTCGGCCTCAAAAAATAATGTAGTTAAAAAAGCACCTCCAAAAAAGTCAGGTAACATTTTAAAAAATAACATGATCCATTATAATATGTTAGTTGAGATACGACTACGGCAAAATATATTGAATGACTTTTTAAATTAATAAAGATTGACATGTTCATGTCCTTATACCTATCTTTCAAGAATAACTCCCTAGTGATGCATAGCCAAATTTGACAATGCTACTTAACTTTTACACCAGTCTGTATTTAGAAATTTCATTTAAAATAAAATTTAAAGATTTCCATACATCTACTTTTACATCTTGAAATGTGATTAATAATAGAGAATTATTGTTTATGAATTCTTAGTTTTATATGTTATCATGTTAAAATATATACCGTGTGATACGAATTTGGTAAATTTGCAAATTAATAGGTTTGTATCGATTATTTGTTAAACTTTTTGGGAATTAATTGCATTTCTCATTGAGGGAACCCTATTTTATACATTCGCTATGTCGGTCAGATTATTCTATATTATAGTTAGACTATTTTTAATTTGAATTAATTATAAATTTAAACTATTTATTCAACTATAAAGTTTGTTAACTATGTGAATATCTACATATCAGTGAAACTAATCAAGTTTTAAACTAATCAAGTTTTTTAATGGTGGTCTTTAGAAGGTAATGATACTGCATGATGCTTTGAAAAAGAAAACATTAGAAAATTACTAAAAATGTACTGAACCCAAAAAGTACCCCATTAGGAACTCTTGCTGATAATATCTTTATTGCTGGAAAACAAGAAGACGTTTGATGAATTTCAATGTAACAATTGAGCTGGATTCTGAATAATAGCACCCTTAAATACCATCGCTTGGAGAGGAAATGTACAGTTGACGGCTATATATTATGTGGAATACCCTTCCTACTTGTGTCAGAACTGCATCCTCTCTGAATTTGTTTAAGAAATTATTAAAGCAGAACCTGCTAGCAAATCAATATAAATATGGCTACTCAGTTAAAGCAAACTCTTGGCGAAAATATTTAACTTTATAGCGTTTTGTAAATATTTTATTTTTTTGTTTTTATTTGTTTTTAGTTAATTTTAAATTATAGTTGTAGCATATTTTAGCCTTTGTGTAGTTCATATTTGTGTGTACATATATATATATATATATATATATATATATATATATTGTATATATATATATATATATATGTATATATTCATGTATATGCATAGTGTTAAATAAAGCTATTCAATAATAAATAATATATCAACAGCCAATATATTTACGTGTATGCCAACCAATCAGATTCCGATAGATGGTTATGGGATTTACCATTTTATAAAAATTAAAAGCAGTTTTCTTTTTTAGTTTTTCTAAACAAAGTATGTTTTTGAAGTAATAAAAAGGATGCCTATTTAACAACAAATTAGCAATTTTTTCCTGTGCAACCAATGCTTCAAAAATTCGACATCCGGTTTTTACAAATGATTTATTTCTTTAACAGTAGTGCCTTATATTTTTCATCTTATGTAAAATGATAGGATTTTGAATTTCAAACAGTTAACTTAGAGACGCCATCTTGTGAACGTTAAAAACTAAAATTTCGATTAATCTTCAATTCTATAGAAGATTAATCATATTTTTGAGCCCATTTAGCACACGATGCAAATCAGTTTTTATGCTTATTAAAAATGTAATAACAGTTAATGATAATCCACCTCAGAACGCCTACAAAATTTCAATATATAGGGATGCAGAGTGTCTAAACCAAATATTTTTAACGTTGTAATTTTTTGTAACAAAATGAAGCAGTGATAATGTATATAAATAATCAAGTTCAGAATGACATATACATTCTATTATAATCACTCTAGAAGATTTCAAATTTCTTCCCATGTATTATAATAAGTAGTACATTCAAAACAACATCTCCATCCTTTCAATTTATCTTTATAGTATTTGAAGCTCAAATCCAGTGTAATGGACTAGAAATAGAAATGTATATATATATATATATATATTATGAGGAAATACTTCAAAAATATATATCCTCATTAGAACGTGCATCTAATACACCATCATCCAAAAATTTGGAAATTTTCATAAATGATTTTTTGTGATATATATATATATATATATATATATATATATATTATGAGGAAATACTTCAGAAATATATATCCTCATTAGAACGTGCATCTAATACACCATCATCCAAAAATTTGGAAATTTTCATAAATGATTTATATATACATATATATACATATATATACATATATATACTATCGAATTTCGTGCGTTTTTCTCAAATTTGGTAGGGTATAATTCCAATTTAGACTAGTCACAAATTAACACAGACAGTTTAAGTTCAACATTATCTGTTCTTTGGTATGGTGATTTCTTGGCGAAAGACATTTATTTTAAAAAAATGCTCTAATAGTGAAGTCATTCGTTCATATTTGAGATTTACATTGTCCACAATTTTTACAAGTACTTTATCAGCTTCGGAAATCAATTACTGATTGGTTTCCCACCAGTTCGCAGTTTCAACATTCTTAAAGCTATCACAGTTGAGGTACACAGCTATTCATAATATTTCATTCTTGGGCGTTTTCCTCACACCCTATTTTTTGGCAGGTGGAACTTGATTATCGTGGGGTTACACTGCAGTTCACTGTTGATTGTGATCCCAAATAAATTGCGATTTTCGGTGAATTGAACTTTTATAAGCAGGATTATGTGCGGACAGTCAAGATAGCGTAGCCGGTCCAGATCACGGCGAATATGTGGCATCTGCGATTTGTCAATCTCACCGGATACTTGAAGTTTCTAAGAAGAACCCATGCATTAGAGATCTGGATAGTTTCATCATGTTTGAAAAAATGCGTTTGAACAACCTTATGTGGTCCAATTTTTCTTCATGATCACCAAATTGTTTCTAATCAGTCAATTTTTTATTCCGATCAAAAGCAAGAAGTTTTGCATAAATATGGGTGTAATTAGGTAAATCATCTGTTACCAAGTTTTAAATTTATTGCATCTTTGATTTTCTTCCAACTCGAGGCTAATGTTAACAAATTGCCATTAGATCAAATGTCTTGAGGAGTTTTGAACAAGTCACTATGTCATCGATGACGTCACCGTGACATTTGGGAAATTCCCCAATGCTGCCTTTTGTTGAAATTTCTTGTTTTTCATTCTTACTAAGTTTGTGAGGTGTTGATGGAGTTGTGATAGAATGAAAGTATTGATGATGCAAATGCACAGCAATAATTTAGCGTTTTAAAATAACGCATGTCTGCCAAATATGTAACCATAATACTTCTATATATCTGCAGATTTAGATTTAAAATTATAAAATTAAATTACAGTACATCATCACACATTAATAAGAAAAAGTACCAGTTAGCGAATTTTCTCCTAAATGCATTCAAATCAAATTGATATTTGCAAAAATTTGTTACAAGGTTGACTTTGCCATTTGAATGTAATCAGTGACGCAATTAAATCCTTAAACTCCTTCGGCATTTTATCAATAATATTTTGTAGATTTAGCCTCTAAGTGCCGGAAATAACGCAAAAAGGTTAAAAATATCAATATTGTCAACAAACAATTAACTCCAATTTCTATTGCAAAATTAATCACTGCTTTTAAAAATATTAAGACGATTTGAAAATTTTTTTGTAAAGTGATTTTTAAAAGCTGCTCTACATTCAGAGATGGACATCGGGTACTTGACTTTGCCCGACTCGATATCAGATATCACGTCGGATTCGAACACAATAATATATATTTGGGTCAGATCGGATGGTGTGGAGTACACTCAGAGAGCAGTCTATGTCAGGTAATTGTTGGACATAATAGTTTGGATAAAATGAAAAATTATTTCTCATTAGCGGGACAGCAGCTTTCCCCATCAACTCTTGATTACGAGAATTTTTTTATTGAACATTTAGCTTTCTTCGAACTAGCTCGAGTAAGTGAATAGATTGTCGGGTCGGGTAATGAAAGCAATAGTCGGTGCGGCTCGGGTTTCTTTGATCAAATTATATATTATTGAATGCCCATCACTGATCAGAATATTCATGTAGTTTTCAAGCTGAAGAGTGCTGCTTTTTCCACAGATAGCTTGAGAATCTGGAAAATAGACATCAAGAAACCAGACTAATTGCTTTAGGGCCTTAACTTAAAACCGACATATATTGAATAGGTACGTTAACATCAATGGGTTTTGCTTTGTATATTAAAGTACCTAAAACCAAACTTTGCAACGATTTCACAATGCGTTCTCAACGTTTTCACAACAGTTTAGTGGATTTTAAATTTATTGTTAACATATTTTGAAAAACAATTAATATGCCTGTTAAGCATCTTTTTTGCCTTTTAACACGGCCTAAAATAGTACTTCAAAAATCAGGCAAGTGGCTTGCAATGTCATTTAAAAGTCTTGCAAGAAGTATATATCTGTAAAATGCGGTTAAATGTTGCACTCAAAGTCCAAAGAGCAAAATTATAATTTTTTGCTGAAGAGGAAGCTAAAATAGAAAGCATGATTTTTTAGTTGTCAAGTTCTTAATATGGGTTTTTTCCTATACAATGGGTACAAAAAATTTTAAAAGGTTGTAAGCATGATTTCGTAAACTCATCAGAGGCATAACATCTGGGAAGGTAAATTATGTAAATTTTCAATGTAATTACACAATTTTTATTAAATGACTGAATTAAATTTATAGTTTGGCAATATGACTTCTAATTCCTGCAGATATTTAACAAACTTGTAAGGAATTTGTATAGAACTTTTTAAAAAATTTTTTCTTATAGCTATTTCTAAAGCTTGTCAAGCTTCAGTTTACCAAATTATACTTTAACTGGTACACTTCTTAAGAGCTATGGTTTTCTTTTTGTAAATCGGTGGTAACTTTCAAAGTAATGAAGAATGTATTGATTTTCTTCTTCTTACATATATATATATATATATATATATATAACAGAACATTTTGAAATATTAAAATATTCTTTTTTCCTCAAACTAAATAATTATGCTTAGAAGAGATGTTAATACATTAGTTAAAATATGTCTGACTGAAGACTAGAGGATTATACTTAGAAAAGATAAAAATCTGTGATATCATGAAAAATTTAGCAATTACAATTTTTCCAGTATTTTAAAGGTTAATATTGTATTATAGCAAAATGACTGCACTCAAAATAGATAGATGTCGACAAAAAACTTATTGCTTTAATGGGTCACGTTTTTCTATTAAGTATCATTTAAAATTTAGAGTTTGTAACTTCTGGAAACTTTAACTCATATTGATTCCAAATTAATTTAAAAATTATGTTGAAATTGTTATAATATATTCAATCTAATTTTTGATAGTCGTCTATAGTTTCTGATATAATGAAGAGCATATTTCACCTTTTTCTGCCCAATTATATGAAGCAAACTTTGCAAGTTTTTGAAATTATCACTTCTATTATTCGTGAAATGATGAATTATCGCTTTTTCTGGAATGTTTTTGAATATTTGTCTGTATGCTCTAGAATGGTTCCAAGTGCAATTATATAATGTGACTTCTTGGAAATGAAGTGTGTGTGATGAATTAATTTGGTGCAAAACCTGAAAATCTTCATTAACATAAATCTTTACGAAAGCTACGACCTCATCGTATGTTGAAATGTCCTTAATATCCTTCAATAAATTCTGCATTGATGTTTTTGCAAATTCAATTATGGATGAAGGAATGTCCAAAAGTACCCAGATTTGCATGATGCAGGAGCGCACTCCAAAGAAGTTTAATGCGTTTATTGGACCAGTTCTCACTTTCAAAGAGTTAAATAAATTAGTGATATAGTTTCTTGCGTCTAATAACGCACGCTTTGCTGCTTTAATGTGTAAATAATGATGTGGGGATAGAATATTAAGCGGAGTGTCCTTATTAATACCATTTGGTCCCATATTATAAATTTTGCCACCAAACATACACATATTCTTCCTTCTAGATGTATATGCAGATGAAATAATAGGGGAATTTGTATATACATTTGTTTCACATGATCTACTTTTACATGAAGTCTTACAATATTTAAAATGTGAAGAATTTTTTTCTAAATAATCGAAAATTTTTTCATTTGATAAAAAAAGTTTCTTCAAGTTTTCATAAACTTCTGTCATTTCAATAAATGTTGTATGGGAATAAAATGAGTAAATGCATCGAATAGATAAACCGAGTTTTCTTCGTGCAAAGTCATATCTTTTTCTTTGGATTAGCAAAAGAATCTCTTTTAAATTTCTTTGAACAATTTCTGCAGCTTCCACTGAATTGCCATTGAGATTTTCAAAAACAGCTTCATCAACTAAAGTTTTTGGATGTTTGATGTAGTTCTGAATTTGATTCATGACTTCAAAGGAAGTATCAAGTGAATGGTTACCACAAGTGTACTTTTCCTTCTCAAACTTTGAATAAAAATCGGTGAAAGAAATGTTAGCTAAACTTTCAATGGTATAAAGTTCTTTCCCTTTAACACTAAAATTATATCCATTTATATATGAATCATTAATAAGAAATCCTTCAGAAGATGCAGTGAATAGCAGAAGATATCCTGCAATCATATACATTTTCAGCATTTCGTTTGTTGCAAAATTTATATTTTGATTAAATATTGTAATCTTGACACAAAATGTCACTTTTGAAATTCTTTTGTAAACAAAGTCACTTAAAGTTTGTGCTTCATTCATTTCAAATGTTTACTTATTTGTGTTACATTCCACAGCCTAGTAGTAAGCACAAAATTACATTACAAAAAAATTTATAAAATAGTTGGTCATAGTTGTTGACAAATCCTTCCCATCAGATTTGATATTTGTTGTCATTGATTTAGCTTTCCTTTAACTAATGATGCTGAACTTAATTTTTTGGCCTAAATAGGGTTACAATTGGGTCCAGATATGTTCAACCAACCACCTCTATCAAGAATGACCTAGGTGCCTGTTAGGGCTAGTTTACCGCAATAGCTGTATATGTACTTACAAACGTAATTACATTGGAAAAAATTGTAATATATCATCAATCCAACACAAAAAAACTTAAATTAGATATAATGGAAGTATTATTATTATTACTTTTATTATTAAGAAAAATATGAAGACATTAAACAAATTTTGTTGCTATCAAATTCTTACAAATATTAAAATACAAAGGTTTAGATAGTGAAAAAAACTCTGACGGGAAGAGTGTTGTTAAAATAGAAAAGTATGCATTTACCGACCATCATTGGTTGGTGAGGAGGTCGATTCAGCATGCAGTTCAGTCTTCATATTCAAAATTATGACAAACAATTTTGGTTTTACATGCATATCTTGCCACAAAACTTCATGATCTTGGTTTTTAGCACAAAACATACATAGCTTTTTTGTTCACGTCTAAAAAAAGTGGCCGAATCAAAACGCATTTATGATTGCCAGTAGGGTTGCATATCTTAAAAATAAATTTTTTTATAACAGGTAGATAAAAAACAAATTTAAACAGTCCATATAAAACAAATATTTTGCTTTGTTATAAAAACCAAATTGTGGATTGGAACCAATTACTATTACCTTTAATGTAGCATAATCCAACCAAAACACAAATATTATGAAAAAGAGAACAAGATCGAATGAGAGATTAAGTGATTTTATTAATTTTGTATTTTATTGAATCAGCATGAAACCAAGTCATGTAAGTTGAATTTGGAGTTAGTTTTGTAAAGCAATTACTTGCCACATTAACTTTTGACAAATCACATGTGGACAATAAAGCTCCACGTCGATTTTGCTATCGCCATATTAACACAGAACTTTCTGCAATTGGCAACACAAAACGGTGACAGGTACTTGTTGTTAATAAATATGTTTATAAAAAATTACTATAAATATGCAACATGAAGAGAGAAATGTTGATGGAGAATAAACTCCTTATTACTCACTTATTTTTATTTGGTATGTTCAATTATACAAATGCGCACCTATGCATTTCGTGCTTGTAACGACCAAAAGGCTGTTGCAAGGGATAGAAGAAATGGTTGTTGCCTAGATCAATACAACGCACTTAAGTTACAGATAGGTATAAGGGTTTTTTACTTATTGCCTAGCTGGCTATTGATTGCTTTTGTTGTTGCATATAGTAGCAAATTCGAGATAAGGCAAGATCGCCAACTCTAGGTATGTTAACTACTATTTATCTTACTTTAGATCCAAATTGTTAATAGTGTTAGACCCATAATGACCAAAAACGACCTTGTATATGTTAATGTTATTTTTTGTCTGATGTATGTTTTTTACAATAGGTTAGGAAGCTGCTATTAGTTGTAGATAGTTTTAACTCCTTTTTATTTCATTGCAGCTAGTGTCAGTCATTAGTAATTTGAATTGATTATTATTATATGTAGGGTAGGAAACTGCTGCGTTATTTATTTACTAGATTTTTCCATCAGCAGTTAGTGCCAACGAAGGGTTGCATTACTATACTATTAAAGTTACACGAAAAATGAGAATGAGCTATTAAGTCAAATAGTGTCTGCATTTCTTTATTATCACATAGTTTGGGCGCACATAATAAAAATATTCCTTTGCGAATGAGCTGAGTCGATTCATGGATGGAACCTCACAATGTTGCAGTTAGGCGGATAGCTTCTTGGTGATAAGATACCACTTCAGGCAGTGAGCCCATTGTTAACTGGAGTCTCTCTCATACAGTTACCTAAATTGTGGCTGTTACATGTTACTCTGATATTGCATGGATGTTAAATATAGTTTGGAGTGAACAATTAGAAAATGTGTACATGAGACAACGAAAGTTAAACTCAAATAGACAATACCCTGCTTGAAAGAAGCTACAGCTAATGATCTCTAAATAGTTCTAAATTAACACACATCTTGGCCTGGGTGATGATTCTACATTAAGCTATTGTGGTAAGTAGTAGGGAAATTTAAATCAGGGTAGGAAACGGGTTACTTTTTACCCACGACCCAACCCGACTCGTCTAACAGTTATGCGCCACCAGAAACGACCCATTTAGCGCTGATAGACGACCTCACTCGATCAAAGAAAAATTACTCGTATAATACGCATAATATAATGTAACATAAAAATATCAATAAAATATTTTAATCGCAAATCACCAACTTGTCTATTTTGAACAGGTTTGGACTTAGGTCTTTTATGTGGAGGCCAGTCAGGTCGAACCGGTTCCAACTTTATGCCTAACACAAACCAACACAAAAGTCAACTAGTGCATTTCGACAGAAGTGAACCTAAAGTTGCGTCGAAATGTCACCCAAATAGGATCGCTCTTCAATTACAATTTTACAGGTTATTTGCTTCATGTTCAACATATTTAAGCAGTCTTTGGCCGAACCGATTTAGTGTTGGTATATGGATAGTCGAGTAGAACAGATAATTACTTTGCCTGGTTTTTTATTTATAAATTGCTTGATCCATCCCAACCCATCTCAAAAAATTAACAAGTGTGTGTAAATTTCTGAATGTTTGATTTGAAAATATATCAAATTTTTTTAACTTAGGAGTTTCCTCCTTGACGAAAGACTGGTGCGATCTTAAGGGTGGCGGTTGTACAGCTACATCCTGTTAAAAACTAAACATTTTATGTGAATACAAAGGTAAATACAAATTTTATGTGATTTTATTAAGATTAAAACCATGTTTTTCAAGAAATTTTCTGCTCTCCCTTGCTCAAAGACATCTTAAAAAGGTTTGCTTTCATGTGTACATTAAAGTTTTCGTAGATAACCTCATAAGTTATATCACCTTTGCAAGATGTGATTAAATTTTGGATAACGTACAATTTTATAATGGTTTCATAAAAATTGCTCTAAGCCTCGCGCACTACCAGAGCCCCTTTCCACATCTCGAAATGTTTCCAAGAGCATGATTCCTATTAGATCAAATTTTCAACCTTCTCAAATGTCTCATAATGAAGTTAATACCAAAACATTTGATGAGCAAATTTTTTTGGTTAACACTAGCAATCCGAAAATTTAATATACCTTTTAATTTCTAATCCGGTCATAAATGACCGGTATTTGTGTAGCATTTATTACAGTGAGATTTATACAGGCATTCAGGTTCATATTTAATAAACACTGCTACTGCTATCTGATGCAATATCCCACATAATTTGATTAAGAGCCGCTTTGCTGCTTCTCTTGCCATTAATTTTTAACTAAAACGATCAAAACTGTTATATACATGCTCAATATAAAGTATATTACTGCATAAATATAACTACACAAACGCATGAATGAAATTTTTAGTCTGGGTCACAAATAACAGGTTTTTGGAGTTTAAGGGGTATTAATGATTTTTAATATCTAAGTCTGTCTGTTTTCCGAAAATGTCATCAATTCGTACTTTACAGCAGAATTAGTGTATATTGGTGTAAACTTGTAAAAAATTTTACATGTAGGGAAGTCGTTGTTTAACAATTGCATCAAAAACGGTCACAAATGACCAGTTCGGAGTTCTAGTGTTAATCAAAATACCATTGATTGTAAAAATTTTCCAAAAGACATTCTAGAAGTATTTCCTAATGTTGCTGTATTGATTTATATGACAACTTAAATGATGTCTTTTGTAAAATTCGAGTTGATCATGTTGCTAAGCTCAGTCTTAATTGATAAACATGTTTAGGCCGACGGTAGTAGTTATCATAGTTCATGATTGGTGAATGTGGCATTAAAAATGCTCTACCTGCCCATCACTACCACACAGCCGTAGTTGGGAGTTAGCTATGGATTAGTTGTTGTAAATTGAAACTATGGTTATTTGCACTGGTAGAGGTAAGACGTTTATGGCAAGCTTTCTTCAGTTATGAGTACCTAAGAACATTTTGCGAACAGGAATGGTTATCAAAAATACCTAATATAGAAATCACAACCACGCAAAAGAAGACTGACGAGCACTGAATTTCTGCAAAGGCACTGCTATCAAGGACGCGAGAGCGATTTAAATGTTGGGGGGGGACATCCTATGAACTGAAGTGGATGTATTTTCAATTTTTGTATGTAGGGTAGGTAAATTCGTATTTTTAATGTCAATCAGTAGATAGTCTTAAATAAAAGGACTTAATATGTAAGTGATACAATTACTATAAAACCCCTGCAACTGATATGTATAGTAGTAGAAGCACAGATATTGTTACAAAAATAAGTAGTTTGTAATATGTGCATTGTGCAATTCTAATTTTATTTAAGTTATTGCTGTGAGAGTTCAAAAAAATTATTGCTTAACTTAAATGTGGGGGGGGGCAAAGCATATATTTTGCCCTGAAGGATTATTGTTGGGGAGCAGCTGCCCCTTTTGCCCCCTACTCTTCGCTTCCTTGACTGCTGTGTATAATCATATTTGTTATCCAAACAGATAAATGAATTATTGGTAATTCATAAAAATTTGCTAAAATAATTCTTTGTCATTAGCTTTTTTGTTGTAGTGTGAACACTAATTGACCATTAATATTATAGTTGTAAACGTCCAGGCTTTAACTGTGCTGGTTTTGATCAAATTAGTTAATATGATAAAACTAAGTATCTAATTTTATGTATTGGAATTAGTTCTGCCCTGCTAAAATGAATCTAATATTAAACAAAGCGAGAATAATTGTGAAATTATTAAATAAAAAAACTGGGCTGTTAATACTAAATTGACAATCTATTTTTAAATTGCTTAGAGTGCCATCTATGAGCTAGCTTTATGGTAAGACTCCTAAAATTACAACAAAGTTTATAAGTGTAAAATTTTTAAGGAAAATATTTTGAAGATGCTACAAAATTTCGAAAAACTATTTATTTTTTGTTCTCAATTATTTTGATTGATTTTTCAAAATTTCTGAAAAGTATTTAACTTAAGCAGTCTATTATTTATGTTAATTCCTGAAGCAAATTTGATTTCACTTTCAATTATTTCGGTGGATTTTTTAAAAACATTGAATCTTAAATTACAATAAAAATGGAATTATTCCATTTTTATGTGACTCTGTGTTATACGTACATGTATATGTAGTTGAAGATATTCTTCTAATTAGGAACGAAAATTGCATCCTCCCTACCATGCATAACCTCTTTCTAGTTAATAAAGTACAAGAAGATGACCTATTCAAGAGTTGAGCTGATCAGCAGAGAATTTCAGAAAACTTAATTGATTTGTTAGTTGAAAAATCACTTAATTTGGCTTTTACTCAAAGTATACTCAAAAATGCATTTTGTTTCTTAAGATTACTTAGGCCTATATTTGTTTATCAAAATTTTTTAGTTGCTTGAAGTTTTTTTTTAAGGTGCTATTAAAATTTGAAAATGACAGATTTTTAGGGAAATGCATTGGAGAATAAGATGGAACCAATATTAATTCTTACTAGTTTTCACACATTGCATTTGTAAATTAAAGAATTATTAACTAAAATAATATTTAATTACAATCTGCAATTTCAAATCAACTTGTTTGAAACAATTAAATGCTTTTTCAGATAACCAAACTAACTCCATTTTTAACCACACTTTAAAGATACTTAAACGAATTGAAAATGCAAAAGTTAAAGCTGAAATTCAAAAGATTTCCATGGGTGCATATCTTTGCTAAAGAATTGTATGTCTGTTAATTTTATACATTTTTTAAATTGATTTACTCAAGCTGAGTTCATTTAAAGATATTTCAATTTTATATTTTAGAAGACGAATCTAATTGAATTCAGTTCTGAACTTTTTAGGGCAAAGATGTTTTCAGACTGTCAACATTTGCATAATTATTACCGTAAAATATTTGCCAACTTAATGCATTTTTGCATAAGCAGACATTCTAAAATTCTGCATTCTTGATAATATTATTGCTCAATATCCAGTAGTTAATTCCTAAGTTATATTTTGATAAACCAAGTTATATATTTATAAGAAAAAAAGCAGTAAATGTTTCATGTTGAAGAATACTTTTTGCAATATACTTAAAACCTCTCTAATTTTTCAATGCATGGCTTATTTGAAAACATTGTTTAACTTTTCCATTTTACAGTTTCTGTTTGGCTCAAAAAATATTGCTTTATATTTTAAATGCTTAAATATTTCAAATTTAAAGTTCAAGTCAAATATGGAAGATCATACACTGCTATTAAATCTATGTTAATTTGTCTTTGAAAAATGAAGATCAAATGATCATAAATGTATCTTAAGTTATTCAGTGTCAATATATAAGATATAATTTTTTAATTGATGTTCTTTTTTACAAGTTGATTGACAGTTTTTTGAAATTTCGGCCTATCTTTTGCAACACTTCAGGGCAAGCCCGGCCCATGTCTATGTCTTGTTCAAACACTTAGAAGTAAAAATGAAGTAATTTGAATTAATTCTGATATCACCTCAATATATATATATGTCGACAAATTTTCTTAATTTTATTATTCTACTGTGAATTGAAGTTTAAGGTGTAAGTAATATATTTTTAATGATTGTTGAGAACATTTGAAATTTTAAATATTGATATCTTCATTTATGTACTTATGTTTTTGGAAAAATTACCAACAATTTATTATTCTATTAGTGCAAACAAATTTCTTGTTCACAATTATAAGTTAAGTCACACGAGTAAAGTTATTGACTTAGAGCTTGATTGTGTCGTTGTTGGACGACTTGTAATAAGTTTCTGTTGAGGTATTCGTCTCGACAACATTCTTCCAGCTAAAGTATTAAGTCCATAAAAAATTAATAATATTACTCAAAAAAAATTTTAAGTAAATGAATTACAAAAAAATTTAATTTTAACATTTATAATCCAGCAAGAAAAAAGGATTCTTGAGTCTTTATTGGAAAATCATTGTTGAAAATATTGAACATTATTAGCGTTTGTCCACTTGGCCACAAATTGCCCAACAATTAATCGAACAATTATTATTTTCTATTTTTTGAAATGATTTTATCATTAAATGCAAAAACATCATTATTGGCTTAGTGTTTGGTACACGGTTATTCCATTATTGGTCCTGTGACCAGGTGGAAACCATAATGGTTCATCAATGACACCTGAGGTAAAAATTCTAGACTAGTGATTGGACTTTTAAACGATATTGTCAAAATCAAATAGTGCAACGACCACTCCCACTATTCTAATCTTTTGAATTTTACAATAACCTCATAAATCAAGAAAATAAATTAATATATATAGATATAAAGATGGCCTTCATTATAGAGTTCATTCGTTTTAAAAATTGACTCAGTAATCTAATTAGATGATTTATGAAATTATTAAATATTTTAAATTAGTTGCAAGCAAGAGCTACAGAAGCTATTGAAAAAAAAACTAGAGGCCTATGATTCATGTTATCAATCACCAGCACATCCAGTTAAAACATTCTAGGAATTTGCAAAGAGGCCAAATGTAAATCCCAATATCTTAGTACGGTACATTAGAAAAATATTTGGAATTACTTGTTGCTTTGTGGAAGTTAAGAGCTGAAAATCGGACTGCAGGCAAGGACTTTGATCTTGAGGGTCTGTCTGGATTATATTGTAATCTAGATGAAGCAGTTTTGGCTCGTCCGCCGAAGCTGCTAGATGGTAGAAGATCAATGTTTTCCCTCTGATCGCAAACATCTTTTAGCAATCTAAAGGACTTAAGTTTTCTAAAGGAAGATCCCTTAAATATCATTGTCATCATTTCAAAATTATTTAATTTAATAAATTCAGCACGACATTTGAATACATAGATACGAAAAATTAAATTTTTAAACTTAGTCTACTATACTTACATAAGCACCATCGTCAATTGATTAAACTATTTAGCATTAAGTATTACAACGTAGTATGATAAGAAAAATAAGCATTGATCTTAACATGGTCTAAAAATGAGCAGCAACCATTTCTTTTATAGGAATGTGTGGAGAGGGCTTAATTGAATTGTCTAATTCAAGTAAACTATGAAATTGTAATTAAACGATAGTTTAAACTAATTTGAATAATGAAGCTGCAATTAAGCAAACAACCAGTAAATTTAAAATGAAATAATCTACGTTTGCTTAGATTCCATAGCAATAAGTGTATTTCAGATAGCATCAATTGAAATCCTGTCTGCATCAGTTAGCTGGGGGTGTCAAAAATTCTGAGGAAATATACCAAAGGTTATTTCTTCCTCAGTTGAGGCTGGTTTTCTACAGAATGTTGCATTACGGCACTGGCAGTCTGCTTGATATATCTTCAGAACTTGACAATCAAAGAGATTAATTTGATATACCAAAGTAGGAGTATCCACCTTTCCTTTGCAAAATCAGGGGACAATAATATCAAATATATCCAGTTTTATGTAACTTACAATATTTTTTCTGAAAAATTTAGTATCATTAAAAATATGCCATTTATTATTTATTCACTGAATTGTAGAAGCCCCCAACTTGTCGTTCAAATAAAGCCAGTGAAATAAAGCTTAAACGAGTTCATATAATTGACTCCTGAATTAAAGCAAACGACTGATAGCTGATATAAACAACCTTTGAAAATGCTTAAAACGACTTCATTTAAATGGTTAACGAAAGCTTAAATTTCAAAGTTAAAATTTCTTGTACACCTTGCAGTTCTACAGAATTCACTCTTGCGTTTAATGAAAATTTGCAGAAATCATACCTGTTTTTGAATCCCTGCCAAGTATTTTCACTTTCAAATTGGTCTGTAACTCGTGATTGTAGTTGTTTAATTTTCTGGAATGCCATCCTAATGTTAGATCTTACAGTATCATCAAAGTATCTGTTGAATGTTGACTCAGGGATGATAATAACCTGAGCTTTTGAACTGATGACCTTAAGAGATTCCATGTGCGCTAGGTCTGCCGGATGTCCCTGAAAGTTATTAAATTTACAACTTCAAAAATTTTAACTGCATGTTTCGAATATATTTTAGTTGCTTTCAACAATAGTATATTGCCGAAAAAAAATTTTTATTATAAGAACTCAAATTGGCCAGATCCGGCGTGAACTGATCCATCTCTAGTATTATATACAAGGTAAATTTCAATTGGAACTTCCTGGTACAGTTTACAATTACCCATGGACTTTCAATGAATTTCAAATTTATTGTATTAGTGTAAATTACATATCAATAAATTTTTGACGGTTGAATCAAGTTTCAAATTATTTAACAATAAATATCGTATTACAAATTGTAAATACAGACATTGACTTAAAAAATAGAAGATATAACATTATGGTTTTATTATAGAATACAGCGTAACTATAAAAATGTTAATAATTGAATTTCTTTTGAAATTCTGATGAAAAATAATTTTTTTAATATAATAGCTATCACTATTCAGCTAAGAAGGATTTGGTCCAATCATTGGCTTAATATAACTCCTTAATCTTGATGAATCGTAATATTCGATGAAAATTTTTTATAGTAGTCAGGGGAAATTCCAAGGTTTCCTTCTCTTTGCAAACTCTCTACCTAAAATATTGCTTTGAATACAAATATTCTTATGAACCATGTTGGTCCTTCACGAACACTTAATCTCACTTAAAGATGTATTTAGATGTCTCCGAATTTTTAATTGTTACCTGAGTCAAGATTCTCTCCCTCAGAATCATTTACTGAGGATGCAACTATCTGTTTCTTCTTTAAGTTAATTTTGGATTTTTGTTATTAGGTTTTATACAGCTTGTCCTCCATAGTGGTCAAATTCAGAGATAGAAATTCAAGCATTAATTCTGCATATTCTGGCTTTACCAGCAGCAGTTGAAGAATGTTTGACTTACACTGAAAACAATAAAGTTAAAGCAAGTTGTGCGTATATAAATGGCATCCTTTTGTCAAGAGTTAAAATGCGTATATATCCAAAGCAGTGTAGCAACCGGGCCGGGCTTTTGTACAGGCCGGGCTCACATTTAAAGAATATAAATGGGCCGGGCCGGGTCGGGCCGTGCTGTCCCCGAAATTGTGATTTTAACGGGCATAATTATCGTTTTCACTAATACTTGAAACCTGAGGGGGGGGTTGAATTTGCCAAATGTTGCGAGGTTATCAGAATAAAAAATAACGAGGAAGATGTATTCAGTGATTTTTTTTGATGCAGGACAGCCAACTACAGTATTAGCAGCCAATGAAGAATTAAAAAATGAAATTGTGGTTTACAGATCATCCCCAATATCTTCAGATGATCCAAGAAACCCACTTTTGTTTTGGCGCCAATACCATAGCACCCAATTATCAAAAATAGCCGCAAGATACTTCCCATTCAAGGTAGGTCTGCACAAAGTGAACGAGTTTTTTAGACGCTGGCAACATTTTCACAGAAAAACGAAAAAGACTGGACCCTGACCATGTCAGTCAAATAGAACTTTTAAACTCAGCGGCGAAAGCCGGTATTAAATTTTTTTGAACATTGTTTTTTTAATTCCTATGGTTGAAATATAAAAGCGTCACGGGCCGGGCCGGGCTTTAAATTTCGTGCATTGAGACGTGCCGGGCTGGACTGGACTTAAAATTACGGCCCGGTGCAACAGTGATCCAAAGACACCCGAAAAACTGTTTTTTATAACCAAAACGATGTTTGATGTTAATAATATTATGATAATATTTGAAGCACTTGTTTTTCCGGAATACCGGTATTTGATAACATATATTTGAAAATGTTGCTTAAATACCTGAATCTAGTTGAAGTCTCGTGAATGAGATACTTGTTCAAGACATAATCACAGCATTTAAATTGTGATATTTTTGGAATCATGATAATGACATGATACATCTTCTAGAAACGTATACACTATTCTCTGTAGTTTGAATTTATACTTTTAATCTAATATTTGTAAAGTCTTAAAAAAATTTGTAATTTTAAGAAATTTATTTTATCAATATCTGCAAGTTCTAGCTATCATCTCAAAGATTTATTTTGCAGCATTAAATATTGATTGCTTAAAATTATTTGAAAGCAAAACCAAATATGCAATAAATTAATAATATGTTAATTAAAAATGTTAAGATCATGATGTGATCAGGAAAAGCTGTATTGGAAAACGTAGTAGGGAACAAATTCCATACATTTGTATGAATTCAGAATGTGAATGAAATGTGTAGGAACTAATTTCTGTCACGGGTTAGAGTAGCATTACGTGCTACAAAAGTTACCTTGGTCAATGAAATTCTGCAATTTTTTTGAAAAATTCTAAGCTAAAATCTCCATTTAAATTAGATTACGAATGATTCAGAGATGTAAATGGGCCGGGAATTTGTGGCGCCAGACATTTTAATTGCTAAGTCCTATTGTAGCCCTAAGTAATATTTTGGCTCTAAATCTACGCTAACTATAAAAAATTGAAAACATTTCTATTATAAAAAAATAATAATTTACAAAATAAGCAGTTTTAAAACTTAAATTACAAATTATCAAAGTTAATAAAAACTTTTTGCATTGTATGCATTTTTTAAAAGTTCAATAGCTTTAACTGAATCCGGGTACAGCTGACTCTCCTGACTTTTCATTAAATGTCGGACCTAAGCTGACAATTATTTATAAAAATTCTCAGCCTTAAGAAGTCCCTAAGCGGCACGCCTTAACCAGCCCTAGTGCTGTCACGGCACATTTACATTTCTCGTTTGATTTATGAAAAAAATATCTCGTTGATGCTCTATGTGTACATTTTCAGAGTAATATAGTATCTATTGACAAAGGGATGAAACTTTGGACATTACTCATCTAGTAGAAAATAATTATATAGTAACTTCATTTAAAATTAAAACTTCAAAATTCACTCACAAAGCATTCATTTTTCCGAATATTGCAGACTTCTACAAACACACCGCGTTTGGATCTTTTTACCATACCCTCTGTTCTAAAACAAAGTATTTAGATATTTTTGTATTAAATTAAGTACCAGAGTTTAGCAATCATGATATGAGGTAACCACTTCATAATTTATTGTAGCTATTCTATATTGATTTCCTGCAAATATGGTTTTATGTATGGTGATAGTTGACTCAATGAAATAGCAGTTCAATATAAACATTTCCACAAGTAGTAGATTCTGTATACAGTGCAGCTATAGTAAAAAAATTGAATATTTTACCCTAATTTACCCAATGAAAAAGAACAGAAGCAGCAAACATATATTTAGGCACACGTAGTAGCTTCCTTATTCGAATCCAAATATTAGACCGACAGTGGGCGAAATTGTGTCGCCCTCTCAATGCTTCTTAACCCTTTTTAAGACAATTTGTGTGAGTTCCTTTCAGGTTTCTCGTGCAATAGATGCCTTTACATTTTAAATATCTTCCCACTGTCCCTGTAAGAATTTACAATGGTATTAACTTCCCATTCACCTAGCTAAATTTTTTTGTTTTGGTACAGAAAACTATTTATTTTTACTATCAGATACTGCAGAGCATTCTTAAAAATCTTTCGAGAAAAAATTTTTTGTAATAAAAATATTACATCATTGCGTAAAATAGAAATGCCCATACAGTGGTGATTAGAAGGTAATTGATAGGCTTCGTCAAGCCTTGGTGACTTGGGACTCAACTAAAAGCATTACAGTAATATAAAGCCAATATGTGCACGCAAAGTTTCAATTTTTTCCTTGTTTTTCCTCTTTTCATATCGAATTATGCAATTGTTTTTCTCTAATTTCATGATGTTTATTGCTTAACATTATTTTTATTTTATACCATATTATTGAAATTAGCATCTCCGAAACCATTGTTTTGCCTGTGTCACAGTGTGAGAATTATGGCCATTCACAAAACGCGGTAGCAAATTAACTCTTATGCTATGCAATTTTATTTAAGTACCTGAAGAAAGACTAGTGATTAGTGATTACCCTGATTATCACTGATTTTAAGTGCAATATTGGCAACAAAGTGTTTCTTTTGTGTGATTACAAAGATTAATCAATGAACGTTTATGTTTAGAAAATCTATATCTCCTGAAGTATGAAGTAAACCAGAACTACCTAAGGTAAACGTTCGAAATAATTCTGGAATTTAAGCTAAGCAAATATTTGCACAACAGCGTGTTAAGGCCTGTTCAAATTGTATGTTATCTATATTATGTTTATAATACTTACATTTCAACCTTTAGGAACTCTAGAGTAGACATTAAATAATGGCAAATACTTACCTATTTTTTTCAAGGATACGTGCTTCTCTCAACGTCTTCCAATGCAGTAACTGGGCATCACGTGGTATGTCCAACAGAGGATATGTGGTAAATTCGATTGGTAATGCACCAACACTTGCATTCAATTTTTGCATTTCTCTGGTGAGTTTTGAAAAACTCTTTGCGGTTTTTGCACGGTTGTTTTTAAGATTTGTATTTTCAATTACATTATGCTTCATTACAGGAAAGTTGTATTCATTTTCTTCTTCTGATTTCCACTGCATGGCTTTGCACGAACCCTAATTAATTAATTAATGATATTCACAAACTTTTTTCTGAATTATATTTAAAAAAAATTTTTTCTAGAAGTAAAATTTATACTCTATATTACATAAATATATACCATAGTATTTCTTATGATAATCTGAACCAATAACATTCAATTCTTTTTTCGTTTTCATCGTGCGTCTCCGATATTATATCTTAATTTCTTTAAATATACGCCAGATGTCAAGGCTATTAACATTGATACGATCTTAAGGTTTCCCAATTTGTAAAACTAATTGTGTACAACGCATTTCTCTCCATTTGACCGTATTTCTCATAATCAAATTTATTAGCTGTATTTTTCTTGAGATATTTCTTGATATAATTTTTCAGAATAATTATCAAATTTTATAAATAATTTTTTGAAAGTGGAAAAACTAACGCTATAAACTAAAAGAATTGAATCATAGCATTTGGAATCCTTAATTATTACTTCATCGTGAGGAAGTCTGTGGCTATGTGACTCATACAAAACTGTTTTAAGCGTCTCATCTGAAACTGTAGCAAGAAGTGTGTGAGATCTAAAAAAACATCAAATGATATCAGTTTCTAAAAAATTAAAAAATCTGTTGAAACTATTAATATATCTGGAATTTGAAATATATATATATATATATATATAT
>CABFPE010000526.1:91711-115533 GCA_900660155.1 Hofstenia miamia | reverse complement strand
TATATATATATATATATATATATGTAACAAAATAAAAAACAAAACGTAAACAGCATAGTTTTAGTTCATCATGTTAAAATTATGTGCGGCAACCAATATTTAAAATTTGAATGACGCATGACAACATGTTTTATCAGAAATTTACATGTAATACACTCTAGTTTGCCAAAGAAACACTTGAGTACTTTCTCTCAGTTTTTTGTAAAATTACTTGTAGAGTTTTTCAAGAATTTGTTGGATTTTTCTAATGCTGCAGATTTTTTGATTATGATTCTAATTCATATTTAAATCTTTCTTAAAACACTGACTAATATTTATAGCAAAACTACACATCAAATAATTAAATAAAGTAAAGTTTTCTCTTTAGTCCTTTCGACCATGGAGCTCTTCTGATTACACTTTTAATATGAATATTTTGTTGATGACTTTAAAATGCTTGATATTCACCCCAGGTGTGCATTCAATAATAAAATACGACGAAATTATGTAATAAACCAAAATAATAACTAATTAGGCAGTTTAGGTGCCAAAATATTAAATGAGAAATTTATATTTGATAAAATCAAATTGTTTTTGACAAAGATGTTCATTAATGAAATTAGGAAACAGAAATGAATGATTTGGCTTGATATTTAATTAATGTGTCGAAAATGATTTGGATGGTTTTTAAATATAAATATTTAGGGTGCATTAGTGCATGTTTGATAATAAATATATATATACTTTGTATTGAATTAAAAAAGAATGACGAATTTCATAAGTTTCCATATAATCTTAGGAATCTCGGACAGACAGAACCGCAATGCTTGAGGACCTGGCCTTACTCAACCGGACTAGACCCGAACACTTATAGCTCTGCTGAGTATAGATCATTTCACTTGGAACTGACATTTTGGTCCATTTGCAACTCTGGCTATAGCCTTCCTAATTCATAAATCCTAGACTCACCTCTGGCTAGAAGCAATTAATTTCTGTCTAAACTAAAAAATGTTATCATTTCCACACTTTCTCATTTATGTGACTAATGCCTCAATGACCTTCTACTAGTCACATCACCAACACATTTAGCTGTTCAAACTCCACCTCAGCTCTCGTAAAAAGGCCTCCAAATTGATAATACAATCAAATCAGTTGCATTTAATGTCGAAAATTACAAAGTAAAAGAATCAGAAAAATCTTTAATTCAAACATTAAAACAGACAAATAAATTTGACAGCTTTTGATAAATGTTTTTCAAAATCATTAATATTACCATTAGCTTTGATAGAAATGATACATATCAGAAATATCAAACGTGACTAATGCCAATAATTCATTTAAGCCAAGATTTGCAATGAGTTATGTACTTGATTTTGTTTAAATTCTTTCAGAAAATGATTTTCAATTCTATGTTCATCTATTAACAATAGAAATACCACTAAAAATATTGTAAGCTTTCAGTTTTGAACAATACTTGTAGGTAGTTTTGTCAATATAAATTAATTATTCATTATTTTTAACCATATTAACCATATTTTTGTCATATTTATGAATTTTACTAGGGTTTTCATTGTTTCCATTTTAAGTATCATTTATGTTTTGGTTTCATAAATTCAATAATAAATATATTTTTCCCATATTGATTCAGATTACATGTAAAATTTATAAACAATGTTGAACTATACCATTGGGTTCATATATAAAATTTACCAAAAGAAAATGATCAAAGCTAATTAATATTTAATTTCTGAATGACGCAAATGATATCCTATTTTATAAGCAATTTACATGCAATACACTTTAGTTTGGCAAAGAAACATTTGAGTTCTTTCTGTCAGATTTTTCTAAAACTACTTGCAATTTTTTCCAAGAATTTGTTGGATCCTTCAAATGCTGTAGATCTTGTGATGACTGTTCTAACTGCATCTTTCAATGATTCACAAAACGTTGAAGATTTCGATATATACTTGTTTCCCAAAAGCTGATATGAATTTTGTTTAGAAGTAAACAAAGTGAATGAATTGCACTAGAGCATTTGGAGCAATCCCGTTTTTTGTAATATACTCTAAATGTAAATGTTCCCGCAAAATTGTAAATTCTAATTATATTAAAAAATTTCTGCAAATCAATCATTATAGCTATGTAATTCTACATTAGTGAAGGTCGAAAAAATTACTAAATGAAATGTTATTTTAGGTTTAAGTGAATGAATTTCTTAGTGTGATTATAATGTAATTTTGAAATTTACTTAAAATAATTTTACCTCCATTGCCGTTCAAATTAAATATTTTCTTTATAGAAAGTGTTCAAGGGACGGAGTTCAATAACCTATATTTGCATGGTTTTTTCAGTAATTGCTTTTGATAAAGAAGTCTTTCCACATGCCCATGATAGCTTAAATGGTATTAGTCTTTTAGGAAATTTTGTTACAAATATGTCTTTTATTATCAAAAATTACTTTACACATTTTTTGTAGGTTCTACTAGTCGAATAAATTTCTGATAATATATAGCAGAAACAAATTACAGATTCACAATATCCATTTAAGCTTTTTTTGGAAAATGCAATCAACAATTTTCACATTTATCAATGATATCTTCTATTGTTTTGTGGATAATTGCACACTCTAACTATTAAAGTTCATATTTAACAACGAAGTTAATCTATGCTGAATGGGCGTATAATATCTCCAATATAGGTTGTTTAATTCCTTTGATTAGTTTTATATTTGTATTTTTTATTTTGCTTGGACTTGGCTAATTGCCAAGCTGTTTTGCCGCAGTATTTTATGTAGTAGCCGTAAGTAGGGTTCAGAGCTACAACTTTGTTCAAATCTTTCTGAGGTTGTCAGCAAGAGTTGCAAGAAAGCAAAAAAACTGTTGTCACAAAATTTTTTAAAGTTAATCGGTTCTTCCCCTTGGCTGACAACTTTTGGAAAGATTACGAGGTTGACAAAAAGTTTCAAGTGCGAACGTGAAAAAACTTTGTTGTGAACTTTTCAAACAAATTTTGCATGTTACCATAACCTAAAGAATAGTTAAATGTAAAGCTCATCAAACTGTAACTTTATTATCTTCGGTGAGATGCAGACCTTGTTTAAATGAAATGCTAGTGTGCACGGCCAATTCTGCTCATTTTTCGCACTGCGGATAATTATTTACTGAAGATAAATAAGCCTGTGGTCAACCAATAAAAAATGCGATTGATAGAGCCCGTTAAAGGAAAGCCCTTTTCATGAAATGTAAGCATGGAGCCGTAACATTAGTAACATACGCATTTAAGGAGTACAGCAATGATTGCTTTCAACAATATATATAGAAGATAAATTGTATCGTGAAAATGTTAATGCCAAGCAAACATTTGCTCTTGAAAATTTATTTATTAACCACTAGAGTTGCATATATAGCTTAAGTAAAAAATTGGCCACTTTTCAAAATTTGGATTTTATCTAAAGTTATTAGATGCGACTGGTACAAATAATAGTTGAAAACATTGCCAAATACTCGAGGAATTTGTACCATATGCAACCTGCGTATATTCCGATTCATGGATCTTAGAAATAGATGGAGCAACCTCTTATGCCTCAAAATCTACAAAAGAATATTTACTAATTATAATATTCACGTTATGCAAAGGCCACCGAATTCGCCAGATTTAGTATCTATAGAAAACGTGTGGCAGATTGTGAAGGATTTTGTAGAGAAAAAAATCCCACAAATTTTAAAGAATTATAATTGCAGTATTAGACCTTCTCTTACGCTTTGAAAATTGAAATGCTACTTTAAATTTACTTTGATCACAACCACCTAACACTCAAAGTTCAAAAATTTCCTTTAAAATAATTATATCTCTCATTTTCTCGTCATATTTAATAAAATATTTAATAATATTTACAATTTTTGCATTTTTGTAACATAAATTCACGTAATACTGAACAAGATTAAAATTATTGCGCATTAATAACTACTTAAATCTAATGTATATAAAAGTATATGATGAAAATTAAAGGTGTAGAAAATGGAATGACCAACAATGTTTAGCTATAATGACGCTCTTTAAATCAGGAATCGTTAGATTTTAATCGCGAAGAATCGTATGAAAAAAAATTTGGCGATAAATTAATCATAATCGCTGCTGCCAGGCGATTAATAATCGCGATGAATCGTCGATTAATCTACTTCTGATTAAAAATATTCAAAATACCATATATCAATTGAAAGATATTCAAAATAGAAAATATCAACTATTATTGTTATTTGAGATTATTTTCTGAAGTCATTTTACTCCACATGTGCTTGTTAGGGTAAAGAAATATTTGGATCTCTAAGTTGAGGTAATCAACGATTTTGGTAATCAGATAGAGCATAACCAGCTTTGCTGAACAGTTTCTCAACCTAATTAGAAGTCAGCGTGATAAAATCGAGAATCCTTATATATAGAATTAGGCGACATCCGACGCTTCCTAAGTATGTTAGAGGAGTAATCATCACGCTCTTCTTCTATGTCCGGTGTTAAGGTTTTCTTTTGTAAAACATATGACACAAGAATAATGCCCATAGATAAGATTAAACCGAAAATGACAACACGTAACTGAATGCATAAACATCAACTAAATTGGAATAATCTAGATTAATCGAGCACGCTGTTTACAATTAATCTAATCTACTTGACCAGCACGATAGATTAATACATCCGATTAATCTCGATTAATCGTGTTGACATCTATTCATGTTGGATCCCTGTATATATATATATATCTGAAGAGGCTTCTGGAAAATCACATCATCTAAAAATTATCTCCTTGAAAAAATAGAAAATGGTTGTAAATTTTCACTGAAATGAATGTTTCAAAATTAAGTCAAATTGAAAACAGTCTAACTATAATATAGAATAATCTGACCGACATAGCGAGTGTATAAAATGGGTTCACTCCATGAGAAATGCAATAAATTCCCAAAAAGTATAACAAATAATCGATACAAACCGATTACTTTGCAAATTTACCAAATTCGTATCACGCGGTATATATTTGTAACATGATAACATATAAAACAAAGAATTCGTAAACAATAATTCTCTATTATTAATCACATTATAAGATGTAAAAGTATATTTATGGAAATCTTTCCATAAAAAAATTTCATAGAGAAAACTACCTTAAGAATATTGCATCACAATTGTGCTTTAGCTCTTAGGATGTATCACCCTCTTCCCATTAAAAAAAGTACTCTTCCACCTAAGCAGTGTTGTAAAGTTAAATATAATTTGTAGCACAAGAAGCAAAGAATATTGAACATTCATAAAACATCTTAAAATAAATGCAATGTATGTTTCCTCTACTATTTGTAACAGATCAATTTCAGCAAAAAGTGTTAGACGTTAAACTTATAACTCATGGTTTTTGTAATTTATATTAAAATTTTTAATAGAAAACGATGTAAGTCTTCCTACAAAATTAATCCAATATTTTTTAAAAAAATTCTATAACTCGGCCTCAAAAAATAATGTAGTTAAAAAAGCACCTCCAAAAAAGTCAGGTAACATTTTAAAAAATAACATGATCCATTATAATATGTTAGTTGAGATACGACTACGGCAAAATATATTGAATGACTTTTTAAATTAATAAAGATTGACATGTTCATGTCCTTATACCTATCTTTCAAGAATAACTCCCTAGTGATGCATAGCCAAATTTGACAATGCTACTTAACTTTTACACCAGTCTGTATTTAGAAATTTCATTTAAAATAAAATTTAAAGATTTCCATACATCTACTTTTACATCTTGAAATGTGATTAATAATAGAGAATTATTGTTTATGAATTCTTAGTTTTATATGTTATCATGTTAAAATATATACCGTGTGATACGAATTTGGTAAATTTGCAAATTAATAGGTTTGTATCGATTATTTGTTAAACTTTTTGGGAATTAATTGCATTTCTCATTGAGGGAACCCTATTTTATACATTCGCTATGTCGGTCAGATTATTCTATATTATAGTTAGACTATTTTTAATTTGAATTAATTATAAATTTAAACTATTTATTCAACTATAAAGTTTGTTAACTATGTGAATATCTACATATCAGTGAAACTAATCAAGTTTTAAACTAATCAAGTTTTTTAATGGTGGTCTTTAGAAGGTAATGATACTGCATGATGCTTTGAAAAAGAAAACATTAGAAAATTACTAAAAATGTACTGAACCCAAAAAGTACCCCATTAGGAACTCTTGCTGATAATATCTTTATTGCTGGAAAACAAGAAGACGTTTGATGAATTTCAATGTAACAATTGAGCTGGATTCTGAATAATAGCACCCTTAAATACCATCGCTTGGAGAGGAAATGTACAGTTGACGGCTATATATTATGTGGAATACCCTTCCTACTTGTGTCAGAACTGCATCCTCTCTGAATTTGTTTAAGAAATTATTAAAGCAGAACCTGCTAGCAAATCAATATAAATATGGCTACTCAGTTAAAGCAAACTCTTGGCGAAAATATTTAACTTTATAGCGTTTTGTAAATATTTTATTTTTTTGTTTTTATTTGTTTTTAGTTAATTTTAAATTATAGTTGTAGCATATTTTAGCCTTTGTGTAGTTCATATTTGTGTGTATATATATATATATATATATATATATCATTTGTAAATATTGTATATATATATATATATATATGTATATATTCATGTATATGCATAGTGTTAAATAAAGCTATTCAATAATAAATAATATATCAACAGCCAATATATTTACGTGTATGCCAACCAATCAGATTCCGATAGATGGTTATGGGATTTACCATTTTATAAAAATTAAAAGCAGTTTTCTTTTTTAGTTTTTCTAAACAAAGTATGTTTTTGAAGTAATAAAAAGGATGCCTATTTAACAACAAATTAGCAATTTTTTCCTGTGCAACCAATGCTTCAAAAATTCGACATCCGGTTTTTACAAATGATTTATTTCTTTAACAGTAGTGCCTTATATTTTTCATCTTATGTAAAATGATAGGATTTTGAATTTCAAACAGTTAACTTAGAGACGCCATCTTGTGAACGTTAAAAACTAAAATTTCGATTAATCTTCAATTCTATAGAAGATTAATCATATTTTTGAGCCCATTTAGCACACGATGCAAATCAGTTTTTATGCTTATTAAAAATGTAATAACAGTTAATGATAATCCACCTCAGAACGCCTACAAAATTTCAATATATAGGGATGCAGAGTGTCTAAACCAAATATTTTTAACGTTGTAATTTTTTGTAACAAAATGAAGCAGTGATAATGTATATAAATAATCAAGTTCAGAATGACATATACATTCTATTATAATCACTCTAGAAGATTTCAAATTTCTTCCCATGTATTATAATAAGTAGTACATTCAAAACAACATCTCCATCCTTTCAATTTATCTTTATAGTATTTGAAGCTCAAATCCAGTGTAATGGACTAGAAATAGAAATGTATATATATATATATATATATTATGAGGAAATACTTCAAAAATATATATCCTCATTAGAACGTGCATCTAATACACCATCATCCAAAAATTTGGAAATTTTCATAAATGATTTTTTGTGAAATATATATATATATATATATATATATATATATTATGAGGAAATACTTCAGAAATATATATCCTCATTAGAACGTGCATCTAATACACCATCATCCAAAAATTTGGAAATTTTCATAAATGATTTTTTGTGATATATATATATATATATATATGTATATATATAACAGAACATTTTGAAATATTAAAATATTCTTTTTTCCTCAAACTAAATAATTATGCTTAGAAGAGATGTTAATACATTAGTTAAAATATGTCTGACTGAAGACTAGAGGATTATACTTAGAAAAGATAAAAATCTGTGATATCATGAAAAATTTAGCAATTACAATTTTTCCAGTATTTTAAAGGTTAATATTGTATTATAGCAAAATGACTGCACTCAAAATAGATAGATGTCGACAAAAAACTTATTGCTTTAATGGGTCACGTTTTTCTATTAAGTATCATTTAAAATTTAGAGTTTGTAACTTCTGGAAACTTTAACTCATATTGATTCCAAATTAATTTAAAAATTATGTTGAAATTGTTATAATATATTCAATCTAATTTTTGATAGTCGTCTATAGTTTCTGATATAATGAAGAGCATATTTCACCTTTTTCTGCCCAATTATATGAAGCAAACTTTGCAAGTTTTTGAAATTATCACTTCTATTATTCGTGAAATGATGAATTATCGCTTTTTCTGGAATGTTTTTGAATATTTGTCTGTATGCTCTAGAATGGTTCCAAGTGCAATTATATAATGTGACTTCTTGGAAATGAAGTGTGTGTGATGAATTAATTTGGTGCAAAACCTGAAAATCTTCATTAACATAAATCTTTACGAAAGCTACGACCTCATCGTATGTTGAAATGTCCTTAATATCCTTCAATAAATTCTGCATTGATGTTTTTGCAAATTCAATTATGGATGAAGGAATGTCCAAAAGTACCCAGATTTGCATGATGCAGGAGCGCACTCCAAAGAAGTTTAATGCGTTTATTGGACCAGTTCTCACTTTCAAAGAGTTAAATAAATTAGTGATATAGTTTCTTGCGTCTAATAACGCACGCTTTGCTGCTTTAATGTGTAAATAATGATGTGGGGATAGAATATTAAGCGGAGTGTCCTTATTAATACCATTTGGTCCCATATTATAAATTTTGCCACCAAACATACACATATTCTTCCTTCTAGATGTATATGCAGATGAAATAATAGGGGAATTTGTATATACATTTGTTTCACATGATCTACTTTTACATGAAGTCTTACAATATTTAAAATGTGAAGAATTTTTTTCTAAATAATCGAAAATTTTTTCATTTGATAAAAAAAGTTTCTTCAAGTTTTCATAAACTTCTGTCATTTCAATAAATGTTGTATGGGAATAAAATGAGTAAATGCATCGAATAGATAAACCGAGTTTTCTTCGTGCAAAGTCATATCTTTTTCTTTGGATTAGCAAAAGAATCTCTTTTAAATTTCTTTGAACAATTTCTGCAGCTTCCACTGAATTGCCATTGAGATTTTCAAAAACAGCTTCATCAACTAAAGTTTTTGGATGTTTGATGTAGTTCTGAATTTGATTCATGACTTCAAAGGAAGTATCAAGTGAATGGTTACCACAAGTGTACTTTTCCTTCTCAAACTTTGAATAAAAATCGGTGAAAGAAATGTTAGCTAAACTTTCAATGGTATAAAGTTCTTTCCCTTTAACACTAAAATTATATCCATTTATATATGAATCATTAATAAGAAATCCTTCAGAAGATGCAGTGAATAGCAGAAGATATCCTGCAATCATATACATTTTCAGCATTTCGTTTGTTGCAAAATTTATATTTTGATTAAATATTGTAATCTTGACACAAAATGTCACTTTTGAAATTCTTTTGTAAACAAAGTCACTTAAAGTTTGTGCTTCATTCATTTCAAATGTTTACTTATTTGTGTTACATTCCACAGCCTAGTAGTAAGCACAAAATTACATTACAAAAAAATTTATAAAATAGTTGGTCATAGTTGTTGACAAATCCTTCCCATCAGATTTGATATTTGTTGTCATTGATTTAGCTTTCCTTTAACTAATGATGCTGAACTTAATTTTTTGGCCTAAATAGGGTTACAATTGGGTCCAGATATGTTCAACCAACCACCTCTATCAAGAATGACCTAGGTGCCTGTTAGGGCTAGTTTACCGCAATAGCTGTATATGTACTTACAAACGTAATTACATTGGAAAAAATTGTAATATATCATCAATCCAACACAAAAAAACTTAAATTAGATATAATGGAAGTATTATTATTATTACTTTTATTATTAAGAAAAATATGAAGACATTAAACAAATTTTGTTGCTATCAAATTCTTACAAATATTAAAATACAAAGGTTTAGATAGTGAAAAAAACTCTGACGGGAAGAGTGTTGTTAAAATAGAAAAGTATGCATTTACCGACCATCATTGGTTGGTGAGGAGGTCGATTCAGCATGCAGTTCAGTCTTCATATTCAAAATTATGACAAACAATTTTGGTTTTACATGCATATCTTGCCACAAAACTTCATGATCTTGGTTTTTAGCACAAAACATACATAGCTTTTTTGTTCACGTCTAAAAAAAGTGGCCGAATCAAAACGCATTTATGATTGCCAGTAGGGTTGCATATCTTAAAAATAAATTTTTTTATAACAGGTAGATAAAAAACAAATTTAAACAGTCCATATAAAACAAATATTTTGCTTTGTTATAAAAACCAAATTGTGGATTGGAACCAATTACTATTACCTTTAATGTAGCATAATCCAACCAAAACACAAATATTATGAAAAAGAGAACAAGATCGAATGAGAGATTAAGTGATTTTATTAATTTTGTATTTTATTGAATCAGCATGAAACCAAGTCATGTAAGTTGAATTTGGAGTTAGTTTTGTAAAGCAATTACTTGCCACATTAACTTTTGACAAATCACATGTGGACAATAAAGCTCCACGTCGATTTTGCTATCGCCATATTAACACAGAACTTTCTGCAATTGGCAACACAAAACGGTGACAGGTACTTGTTGTTAATAAATATGTTTATAAAAAATTACTATAAATATGCAACATGAAGAGAGAAATGTTGATGGAGAATAAACTCCTTATTACTCACTTATTTTTATTTGGTATGTTCAATTATACAAATGCGCACCTATGCATTTCGTGCTTGTAACGACCAAAAGGCGGCTGTTGGGAGGGATAGAAATGGTTGTTGCCTGGATCAATACAATGCACTTAAGATACGGATAGGTGTATGGGGTTTTTACTTATCACCTAGCTGGCTATCGATTGCTTTTGTCACTGCATGTAGTAAAAAATACGAAATAAGGCTAGATCGCCAACTCTAGGTATGTTAACTACTATTTATCTTATTTTAGATCCAAATTGTTAACGGTGTTAGACCCATAATGACCGAAAATGACCTTGTATATGTTAATGTTATTTTTTATCTGATGTATGTTTTTTACAATAGGTTAGGATGCTACTATTAGTTGTAGATAGTTTTAACTCCTTTTTATTTCGTTGCAGCTAGTGTCAGTCATTAGTAATTTGAATTGATTATTATTATATGTAGGGTAGGAAACTGCTGCGTTATTTGTTTACTAGAATTTTCCATCAGCAGTTAGTGCAAATGAAAGGTTGCATTGTTATACTATACTATTAAAGTTACACATAAATGAGAATGAGCTATTAAGTCAAATAGTGTCTGCATTTCTTTATTATCACATAGTTTGGGCGCACATAATAAAAATATTCCTTTGCGAATGAGCTGAGTCGATTGATGGATGGAACCTCACTATGTTGCAGTAAGGCGGATGGCTTCTTGGTGACCAGATACCGCTTCGGGCAGTGAGCCCATCATTAACTGGAGTCTCTCTCATACAGTTACCTAAATTGTGGCTGTTACATGTTACTCTGATATTGCATGGATGTTAAATATAGTTTGGAGTGAACAATTAGAAAATGTGTACATGAGACAACGAAAGTTAAACTCAAATAGACAATACCCTGCTTGAAAGAAGCTACAGCTAATGATCTCTAAATAGTTCTAAATTAACACACATCTTGGCCTGGGTGATGATTCTACATTAAGCTATTGTGGTAAGTAGTAGGGAAATTTAAATCAGGGTAGGAAACGGGTTACTTTTTACCCACGACCCAACCCGACTCGTCTAACAGTTATGCGCCACCAGAAACGACCCATTTAGCGCTGATAGACGACCTCACTCGATCAAAGAAAAATTACTCGTATAATACGCATAATATAATGTAACATAAAAATATCAATAAAATATTTTAATCGCAAATCACCAACTTGTCTATTTTGAACAGGTTTGGACTTAGGTCTTTTATGTGGAGGCCAGTCAGGTCGAACCGGTTCCAACTTTATGCCTAACACAAACCAACACAAAAGTCAACTAGTGCATTTCGACAGAAGTGAACCTAAAGTTGCGTCGAAATGTCACCCAAATAGGATCGCTCTTCAATTACAATTTTACAGGTTATTTGCTTCATGTTCAACATATTTAAGCAGTCTTTGGCCGAACCGATTTAGTGTTGGTATATGGATAGTCGAGTAGAACAGATAATTACTTTGCCTGGTTTTTTATTTATAAATTGCTTGATCCATCCCAACCCATCTCAAAAAATTAACAAGTGTGTGTAAATTTCTGAATGTTTGATTTGAAAATATATCAAATTTTTTTAACTTAGGAGTTTCCTCCTTGACGAAAGACTGGTGCGATCTTAAGGGTGGCGGTTGTACAGCTACATCCTGTTAAAAACTAAACATTTTATGTGAATACAAAGGTAAATACAAATTTTATGTGATTTTATTAAGATTAAAACCATGTTTTTCAAGAAATTTTCTGCTCTCCCTTGCTCAAAGACATCTTAAAAAGGTTTGCTTTCATGTGTACATTAAAGTTTTCGTAGATAACCTCATAAGTTATATCACCTTTGCAAGATGTGATTAAATTTTGGATAACGTACAATTTTATAATGGTTTCATAAAAATTGCTCTAAGCCTCGCGCACTACCAGAGCCCCTTTCCACATCTCGAAATGTTTCCAAGAGCATGATTCCTATTAGATCAAATTTTCAACCTTCTCAAATGTCTCATAATGAAGTTAATACCAAAACATTTGATGAGCAAATTTTTTTGGTTAACACTAGCAATCCGAAAATTTAATATACCTTTTAATTTCTAATCCGGTCATAAATGACCGGTATTTGTGTAGCATTTATTACAGTGAGATTTATACAGGCATTCAGGTTCATATTTAATAAACACTGCTACTGCTATCTGATGCAATATCCCACATAATTTGATTAAGAGCCGCTTTGCTGCTTCTCTTGCCATTAATTTTTAACTAAAACGATCAAAACTGTTATATACATGCTCAATATAAAGTATATTACTGCATAAATATAACTACACAAACGCATGAATGAAATTTTTAGTCTGGGTCACAAATAACAGGTTTTTGGAGTTTAAGGGGTATTAATGATTTTTAATATCTAAGTCTGTCTGTTTTCCGAAAATGTCATCAATTCGTACTTTACAGCAGAATTAGTGTATATTGGTGTAAACTTGTAAAAAATTTTACATGTAGGGAAGTCGTTGTTTAACAATTGCATCAAAAACGGTCACAAATGACCAGTTCGGAGTTCTAGTGTTAATCAAAATACCATTGATTGTAAAAATTTTCCAAAAGACATTCTAGAAGTATTTCCTAATGTTGCTGTATTGATTTATATGACAACTTAAATGATGTCTTTTGTAAAATTCGAGTTGATCATGTTGCTAAGCTCAGTCTTAATTGATAAACATGTTTAGGCCGACGGTAGTAGTTATCATAGTTCATGATTGGTGAATGTGGCATTAAAAATGCTCTACCTGCCCATCACTACCACACAGCCGTAGTTGGGAGTTAGCTATGGATTAGTTGTTGTAAATTGAAACTATGGTTATTTGCACTGGTAGAGGTAAGACGTTTATGGCAAGCTTTCTTCAGTTATGAGTACCTAAGAACATTTTGCGAACAGGAATGGTTATCAAAAATACCTAATATAGAAATCACAACCACGCAAAAGAAGACTGACGAGCACTGAATTTCTGCAAAGGCACTGCTATCAAGGACGCGAGAGCGATTTAAATGTTGGGGGGGGACATCCTATGAACTGAAGTGGATGTATTTTCAATTTTTGTATGTAGGGTAGGTAAATTCGTATTTTTAATGTCAATCAGTAGATAGTCTTAAATAAAAGGACTTAATATGTAAGTGATACAATTACTATAAAACCCCTGCAACTGATATGTATAGTAGTAGAAGCACAGATATTGTTACAAAAATAAGTAGTTTGTAATATGTGCATTGTGCAATTCTAATTTTATTTAAGTTATTGCTGTGAGAGTTCAAAAAAATTATTGCTTAACTTAAATGTGGGGGGGGGCAAAGCATATATTTTGCCCTGAAGGATTATTGTTGGGGAGCAGCTGCCCCTTTTGCCCCCTACTCTTCGCTTCCTTGACTGCTGTGTATAATCATATTTGTTATCCAAACAGATAAATGAATTATTGGTAATTCATAAAAATTTGCTAAAATAATTCTTTGTCATTAGCTTTTTTGTTGTAGTGTGAACACTAATTGACCATTAATATTATAGTTGTAAACGTCCAGGCTTTAACTGTGCTGGTTTTGATCAAATTAGTTAATATGATAAAACTAAGTATCTAATTTTATGTATTGGAATTAGTTCTGCCCTGCTAAAATGAATCTAATATTAAACAAAGCGAGAATAATTGTGAAATTATTAAATAAAAAAACTGGGCTGTTAATACTAAATTGACAATCTATTTTTAAATTGCTTAGAGTGCCATCTATGAGCTAGCTTTATGGTAAGACTCCTAAAATTACAACAAAGTTTATAAGTGTAAAATTTTTAAGGAAAATATTTTGAAGATGCTACAAAATTTCGAAAAACTATTTATTTTTTGTTCTCAATTATTTTGATTGATTTTTCAAAATTTCTGAAAAGTATTTAACTTAAGCAGTCTATTATTTATGTTAATTCCTGAAGCAAATTTGATTTCACTTTCAATTATTTCGGTGGATTTTTTAAAAACATTGAATCTTAAATTACAATAAAAATGGAATTATTCCATTTTTATGTGACTCTGTGTTATACGTACATGTATATGTAGTTGAAGATATTCTTCTAATTAGGAACGAAAATTGCATCCTCCCTACCATGCATAACCTCTTTCTAGTTAATAAAGTACAAGAAGATGACCTATTCAAGAGTTGAGCTGATCAGCAGAGAATTTCAGAAAACTTAATTGATTTGTTAGTTGAAAAATCACTTAATTTGGCTTTTACTCAAAGTATACTCAAAAATGCATTTTGTTTCTTAAGATTACTTAGGCCTATATTTGTTTATCAAAATTTTTTAGTTGCTTGAAGTTTTTTTTTAAGGTGCTATTAAAATTTGAAAATGACAGATTTTTAGGGAAATGCATTGGAGAATAAGATGGAACCAATATTAATTCTTACTAGTTTTCACACATTGCATTTGTAAATTAAAGAATTATTAACTAAAATAATATTTAATTACAATCTGCAATTTCAAATCAACTTGTTTGAAACAATTAAATGCTTTTTCAGATAACCAAACTAACTCCATTTTTAACCACACTTTAAAGATACTTAAACGAATTGAAAATGCAAAAGTTAAAGCTGAAATTCAAAAGATTTCCATGGGTGCATATCTTTGCTAAAGAATTGTATGTCTGTTAATTTTATACATTTTTTAAATTGATTTACTCAAGCTGAGTTCATTTAAAGATATTTCAATTTTATATTTTAGAAGACGAATCTAATTGAATTCAGTTCTGAACTTTTTAGGGCAAAGATGTTTTCAGACTGTCAACATTTGCATAATTATTACCGTAAAATATTTGCCAACTTAATGCATTTTTGCATAAGCAGACATTCTAAAATTCTGCATTCTTGATAATATTATTGCTCAATATCCAGTAGTTAATTCCTAAGTTATATTTTGATAAACCAAGTTATATATTTATAAGAAAAAAAGCAGTAAATGTTTCATGTTGAAGAATACTTTTTGCAATATACTTAAAACCTCTCTAATTTTTCAATGCATGGCTTATTTGAAAACATTGTTTAACTTTTCCATTTTACAGTTTCTGTTTGGCTCAAAAAATATTGCTTTATATTTTAAATGCTTAAATATTTCAAATTTAAAGTTCAAGTCAAATATGGAAGATCATACACTGCTATTAAATCTATGTTAATTTGTCTTTGAAAAATGAAGATCAAATGATCATAAATGTATCTTAAGTTATTCAGTGTCAATATATAAGATATAATTTTTTAATTGATGTTCTTTTTTACAAGTTGATTGACAGTTTTTTGAAATTTCGGCCTATCTTTTGCAACACTTCAGGGCAAGCCCGGCCCATGTCTATGTCTTGTTCAAACACTTAGAAGTAAAAATGAAGTAATTTGAATTAATTCTGATATCACCTCAATATATATATATGTCGACAAATTTTCTTAATTTTATTATTCTACTGTGAATTGAAGTTTAAGGTGTAAGTAATATATTTTTAATGATTGTTGAGAACATTTGAAATTTTAAATATTGATATCTTCATTTATGTACTTATGTTTTTGGAAAAATTACCAACAATTTATTATTCTATTAGTGCAAACAAATTTCTTGTTCACAATTATAAGTTAAGTCACACGAGTAAAGTTATTGACTTAGAGCTTGATTGTGTCGTTGTTGGACGACTTGTAATAAGTTTCTGTTGAGGTATTCGTCTCGACAACATTCTTCCAGCTAAAGTATTAAGTCCATAAAAAATTAATAATATTACTCAAAAAAAATTTTAAGTAAATGAATTACAAAAAAATTTAATTTTAACATTTATAATCCAGCAAGAAAAAAGGATTCTTGAGTCTTTATTGGAAAATCATTGTTGAAAATATTGAACATTATTAGCGTTTGTCCACTTGGCCACAAATTGCCCAACAATTAATCGAACAATTATTATTTTCTATTTTTTGAAATGATTTTATCATTAAATGCAAAAACATCATTATTGGCTTAGTGTTTGGTACACGGTTATTCCATTATTGGTCCTGTGACCAGGTGGAAACCATAATGGTTCATCAATGACACCTGAGGTAAAAATTCTAGACTAGTGATTGGACTTTTAAACGATATTGTCAAAATCAAATAGTGCAACGACCACTCCCACTATTCTAATCTTTTGAATTTTACAATAACCTCATAAATCAAGAAAATAAATTAATATATATAGATATAAAGATGGCCTTCATTATAGAGTTCATTCGTTTTAAAAATTGACTCAGTAATCTAATTAGATGATTTATGAAATTATTAAATATTTTAAATTAGTTGCAAGCAAGAGCTACAGAAGCTATTGAAAAAAAAACTAGAGGCCTATGATTCATGTTATCAATCACCAGCACATCCAGTTAAAACATTCTAGGAATTTGCAAAGAGGCCAAATGTAAATCCCAATATCTTAGTACGGTACATTAGAAAAATATTTGGAATTACTTGTTGCTTTGTGGAAGTTAAGAGCTGAAAATCGGACTGCAGGCAAGGACTTTGATCTTGAGGGTCTGTCTGGATTATATTGTAATCTAGATGAAGCAGTTTTGGCTCGTCCGCCGAAGCTGCTAGATGGTAGAAGATCAATGTTTTCCCTCTGATCGCAAACATCTTTTAGCAATCTAAAGGACTTAAGTTTTCTAAAGGAAGATCCCTTAAATATCATTGTCATCATTTCAAAATTATTTAATTTAATAAATTCAGCACGACATTTGAATACATAGATACGAAAAATTAAATTTTTAAACTTAGTCTACTATACTTACATAAGCACCATCGTCAATTGATTAAACTATTTAGCATTAAGTATTACAACGTAGTATGATAAGAAAAATAAGCATTGATCTTAACATGGTCTAAAAATGAGCAGCAACCATTTCTTTTATAGGAATGTGTGGAGAGGGCTTAATTGAATTGTCTAATTCAAGTAAACTATGAAATTGTAATTAAACGATAGTTTAAACTAATTTGAATAATGAAGCTGCAATTAAGCAAACAACCAGTAAATTTAAAATGAAATAATCTACGTTTGCTTAGATTCCATAGCAATAAGTGTATTTCAGATAGCATCAATTGAAATCCTGTCTGCATCAGTTAGCTGGGGGTGTCAAAAATTCTGAGGAAATATACCAAAGGTTATTTCTTCCTCAGTTGAGGCTGGTTTTCTACAGAATGTTGCATTACGGCACTGGCAGTCTGCTTGATATATCTTCAGAACTTGACAATCAAAGAGATTAATTTGATATACCAAAGTAGGAGTATCCACCTTTCCTTTGCAAAATCAGGGGACAATAATATCAAATATATCCAGTTTTATGTAACTTACAATATTTTTTCTGAAAAATTTAGTATCATTAAAAATATGCCATTTATTATTTATTCACTGAATTGTAGAAGCCCCCAACTTGTCGTTCAAATAAAGCCAGTGAAATAAAGCTTAAACGAGTTCATATAATTGACTCCTGAATTAAAGCAAACGACTGATAGCTGATATAAACAACCTTTGAAAATGCTTAAAACGACTTCATTTAAATGGTTAACGAAAGCTTAAATTTCAAAGTTAAAATTTCTTGTACACCTTGCAGTTCTACAGAATTCACTCTTGCGTTTAATGAAAATTTGCAGAAATCATACCTGTTTTTGAATCCCTGCCAAGTATTTTCACTTTCAAATTGGTCTGTAACTCGTGATTGTAGTTGTTTAATTTTCTGGAATGCCATCCTAATGTTAGATCTTACAGTATCATCAAAGTATCTGTTGAATGTTGACTCAGGGATGATAATAACCTGAGCTTTTGAACTGATGACCTTAAGAGATTCCATGTGCGCTAGGTCTGCCGGATGTCCCTGAAAGTTATTAAATTTACAACTTCAAAAATTTTAACTGCATGTTTCGAATATATTTTAGTTGCTTTCAACAATAGTATATTGCCGAAAAAAAATTTTTATTATAAGAACTCAAATTGGCCAGATCCGGCGTGAACTGATCCATCTCTAGTATTATATACAAGGTAAATTTCAATTGGAACTTCCTGGTACAGTTTACAATTACCCATGGACTTTCAATGAATTTCAAATTTATTGTATTAGTGTAAATTACATATCAATAAATTTTTGACGGTTGAATCAAGTTTCAAATTATTTAACAATAAATATCGTATTACAAATTGTAAATACAGACATTGACTTAAAAAATAGAAGATATAACATTATGGTTTTATTATAGAATACAGCGTAACTATAAAAATGTTAATAATTGAATTTCTTTTGAAATTCTGATGAAAAATAATTTTTTTAATATAATAGCTATCACTATTCAGCTAAGAAGGATTTGGTCCAATCATTGGCTTAATATAACTCCTTAATCTTGATGAATCGTAATATTCGATGAAAATTTTTTATAGTAGTCAGGGGAAATTCCAAGGTTTCCTTCTCTTTGCAAACTCTCTACCTAAAATATTGCTTTGAATACAAATATTCTTATGAACCATGTTGGTCCTTCACGAACACTTAATCTCACTTAAAGATGTATTTAGATGTCTCCGAATTTTTAATTGTTACCTGAGTCAAGATTCTCTCCCTCAGAATCATTTACTGAGGATGCAACTATCTGTTTCTTCTTTAAGTTAATTTTGGATTTTTGTTATTAGGTTTTATACAGCTTGTCCTCCATAGTGGTCAAATTCAGAGATAGAAATTCAAGCATTAATTCTGCATATTCTGGCTTTACCAGCAGCAGTTGAAGAATGTTTGACTTACACTGAAAACAATAAAGTTAAAGCAAGTTGTGCGTATATAAATGGCATCCTTTTGTCAAGAGTTAAAATGCGTATATATCCAAAGCAGTGTAGCAACCGGGCCGGGCTTTTGTACAGGCCGGGCTCACATTTAAAGAATATAAATGGGCCGGGCCGGGTCGGGCCGTGCTGTCCCCGAAATTGTGATTTTAACGGGCATAATTATCGTTTTCACTAATACTTGAAACCTGAGGGGGGGTTGAATTTGCCAAATGTTGCGAGGTTATCAGAATAAAAAATAACGAGGAAGATGTATTCAGTGATTTTTTTTGATGCAGGACAGCCAACTACAGTATTAGCAGCCAATGAAGAATTAAAAAATGAAATTGTGGTTTACAGATCATCCCCAATATCTTCAGATGATCCAAGAAACCCACTTTTGTTTTGGCGCCAATACCATAGCACCCAATTATCAAAAATAGCCGCAAGATACTTCCCATTCAAGGTAGGTCTGCACAAAGTGAACGAGTTTTTTAGACGCTGGCAACATTTTCACAGAAAAACGAAAAAGACTGGACCCTGACCATGTCAGTCAAATAGAACTTTTAAACTCAGCGGCGAAAGCCGGTATTAAATTTTTTTGAACATTGTTTTTTTAATTCCTATGGTTGAAATATAAAAGCGTCACGGGCCGGGCCGGGCTTTAAATTTCGTGCATTGAGACGTGCCGGGCTGGACTGGACTTAAAATTACGGCCCGGTGCAACAGTGATCCAAAGACACCCGAAAAACTGTTTTTTATAACCAAAACGATGTTTGATGTTAATAATATTATGATAATATTTGAAGCACTTGTTTTTCCGGAATACCGGTATTTGATAACATATATTTGAAAATGTTGCTTAAATACCTGAATCTAGTTGAAGTCTCGTGAATGAGATACTTGTTCAAGACATAATCACAGCATTTAAATTGTGATATTTTTGGAATCATGATAATGACATGATACATCTTCTAGAAACGTATACACTATTCTCTGTAGTTTGAATTTATACTTTTAATCTAATATTTGTAAAGTCTTAAAAAAATTTGTAATTTTAAGAAATTTATTTTATCAATATCTGCAAGTTCTAGCTATCATCTCAAAGATTTATTTTGCAGCATTAAATATTGATTGCTTAAAATTATTTGAAAGCAAAACCAAATATGCAATAAATTAATAATATGTTAATTAAAAATGTTAAGATCATGATGTGATCAGGAAAAGCTGTATTGGAAAACGTAGTAGGGAACAAATTCCATACATTTGTATGAATTCAGAATGTGAATGAAATGTGTAGGAACTAATTTCTGTCACGGGTTAGAGTAGCATTACGTGCTACAAAAGTTACCTTGGTCAATGAAATTCTGCAATTTTTTTGAAAAATTCTAAGCTAAAATCTCCATTTAAATTAGATTACGAATGATTCAGAGATGTAAATGGGCCGGGAATTTGTGGCGCCAGACATTTTAATTGCTAAGTCCTATTGTAGCCCTAAGTAATATTTTGGCTCTAAATCTACGCTAACTATAAAAAATTGAAAACATTTCTATTATAAAAAAATAATAATTTACAAAATAAGCAGTTTTAAAACTTAAATTACAAATTATCAAAGTTAATAAAAACTTTTTGCATTGTATGCATTTTTTAAAAGTTCAATAGCTTTAACTGAATCCGGGTACAGCTGACTCTCCTGACTTTTCATTAAATGTCGGACCTAAGCTGACAATTATTTATAAAAATTCTCAGCCTTAAGAAGTCCCTAAGCGGCACGCCTTAACCAGCCCTAGTGCTGTCACGGCACATTTACATTTCTCGTTTGATTTATGAAAAAAATATCTCGTTGATGCTCTATGTGTACATTTTCAGAGTAATATAGTATCTATTGACAAAGGGATGAAACTTTGGACATTACTCATCTAGTAGAAAATAATTATATAGTAACTTCATTTAAAATTAAAACTTCAAAATTCACTCACAAAGCATTCATTTTTCCGAATATTGCAGACTTCTACAAACACACCGCGTTTGGATCTTTTTACCATACCCTCTGTTCTAAAACAAAGTATTTAGATATTTTTGTATTAAATTAAGTACCAGAGTTTAGCAATCATGATATGAGGTAACCACTTCATAATTTATTGTAGCTATTCTATATTGATTTCCTGCAAATATGGTTTTATGTATGGTGATAGTTGACTCAATGAAATAGCAGTTCAATATAAACATTTCCACAAGTAGTAGATTCTGTATACAGTGCAGCTATAGTAAAAAAATTGAATATTTTACCCTAATTTACCCAATGAAAAAGAACAGAAGCAGCAAACATATATTTAGGCACACGTAGTAGCTTCCTTATTCGAATCCAAATATTAGACCGACAGTGGGCGAAATTGTGTCGCCCTCTCAATGCTTCTTAACCCTTTTTAAGACAATTTGTGTGAGTTCCTTTCAGGTTTCTCGTGCAATAGATGCCTTTACATTTTAAATATCTTCCCACTGTCCCTGTAAGAATTTACAATGGTATTAACTTCCCATTCACCTAGCTAAATTTTTTTGTTTTGGTACAGAAAACTATTTATTTTTACTATCAGATACTGCAGAGCATTCTTAAAAATCTTTCGAGAAAAAATTTTTTGTAATAAAAATATTACATCATTGCGTAAAATAGAAATGCCCATACAGTGGTGATTAGAAGGTAATTGATAGGCTTCGTCAAGCCTTGGTGACTTGGGACTCAACTAAAAGCATTACAGTAATATAAAGCCAATATGTGCACGCAAAGTTTCAATTTTTTCCTTGTTTTTCCTCTTTTCATATCGAATTATGCAATTGTTTTTCTCTAATTTCATGATGTTTATTGCTTAACATTATTTTTATTTTATACCATATTATTGAAATTAGCATCTCCGAAACCATTGTTTTGCCTGTGTCACAGTGTGAGAATTATGGCCATTCACAAAACGCGGTAGCAAATTAACTCTTATGCTATGCAATTTTATTTAAGTACCTGAAGAAAGACTAGTGATTAGTGATTACCCTGATTATCACTGATTTTAAGTGCAATATTGGCAACAAAGTGTTTCTTTTGTGTGATTACAAAGATTAATCAATGAACGTTTATGTTTAGAAAATCTATATCTCCTGAAGTATGAAGTAAACCAGAACTACCTAAGGTAAACGTTCGAAATAATTCTGGAATTTAAGCTAAGCAAATATTTGCACAACAGCGTGTTAAGGCCTGTTCAAATTGTATGTTATCTATATTATGTTTATAATACTTACATTTCAACCTTTAGGAACTCTAGAGTAGACATTAAATAATGGCAAATACTTACCTATTTTTTTCAAGGATACGTGCTTCTCTCAACGTCTTCCAATGCAGTAACTGGGCATCACGTGGTATGTCCAACAGAGGATATGTGGTAAATTCGATTGGTAATGCACCAACACTTGCATTCAATTTTTGCATTTCTCTGGTGAGTTTTGAAAAACTCTTTGCGGTTTTTGCACGGTTGTTTTTAAGATTTGTATTTTCAATTACATTATGCTTCATTACAGGAAAGTTGTATTCATTTTCTTCTTCTGATTTCCACTGCATGGCTTTGCACGAACCCTAATTAATTAATTAATGATATTCACAAACTTTTTTCTGAATTATATTTAAAAAAAATTTTTTCTAGAAGTAAAATTTATACTCTATATTACATAAATATATACCATAGTATTTCTTATGATAATCTGAACCAATAACATTCAATTCTTTTTTCGTTTTCATCGTGCGTCTCCGATATTATATCTTAATTTCTTTAAATATACGCCAGATGTCAAGGCTATTAACATTGATACGATCTTAAGGTTTCCCAATTTGTAAAACTAATTGTGTACAACGCATTTCTCTCCATTTGACCGTATTTCTCATAATCAAATTTATTAGCTGTATTTTTCTTGAGATATTTCTTGATATAATTTTTCAGAATAATTATCAAATTTTATAAATAATTTTTTGAAAGTGGAAAAACTAACGCTATAAACTAAAAGAATTGAATCATAGCATTTGGAATCCTTAATTATTACTTCATCGTGAGGAAGTCTGTGGCTATGTGACTCATACAAAACTGTTTTAAGCGTCTCATCTGAAACTGTAGCAAGAAGTGTGTGAGATCTAAAAAAACATCAAATGATATCAGTTTCTAAAAAATTAAAAAATCTGTTGAAACTATTAATATATCTGGAATTTGAAATATATATATATATATATATATAT
>CABFPE010000526.1:56607-75886 GCA_900660155.1 Hofstenia miamia | reverse complement strand
ATATATATATATATATATAGTAATAAAATGGATATAGTTTTTTCTGAGATTGTCTTCTTCACGTAGCAACTAAAATATACAAAAATCTTAGCATACAAAAACTAAAAGGGCTTAGAATTTCACAATATAGATGTCGTTTGGGTACGAGCTATATGAATATTAATAAAATTTTCATGAAATCATAGATTAGGGTTTTTCAAGCATGACATTACAGTAACAAACTAGCAATCATCCTAAAGCAAAAGTTATACACGGATTAATTTTGGGGTAACAAAGCTACCCTAAACTTAGCCTATAGTGATGTTTTTGTTGAATCTAAATAAGCAAAGTTAGGATGGCTCCCATATTGTCCAGACAAAAAGTACGTAGAAATGTGGGAAAATCACAAAATATCAGGTTCTTCTCATTTGATTTGAGCTCAAAATCCTATTCTAGTTGTTGTTGGGGTAACAAAATTTCCCCTAACTTAATTTAGCTCTTAAACCAAGTTAAATCTTTGATTAATATCTGGAAAGTAATGGTTTTATTTTAAAATCTACTGATATGGTAAATATTGATTCCAAAATAGCTGGATGGTAGAAAATAACAAACCATAGGCCTATGTTCTTATATTTTCCACATATGATAGGAGATTAAAGCAGATTCTAGCACATTACATAGGACAATCAACTGCTTGGAAAATAAGATCTCATCTTCTTGTTCTCTTTCAATTAAATGACTAAATTTCCTCAAAAAGAAATGAAATTTTTTTTCTACAAAATCACATGCAAAAATTTTTTTTCGCGGCGCCCTTGCTCATGGGTACCACTTTCCTTTGACAATATCCGCCAGAACCTGACCTTCTCCACCGTACCCCATGGAGATCAATTTCTGTTTTATAACATTGTATTATTTATTAAAATTTAATCTAAGTTGAACCACTAAAATTTAATATCAGCTGATATATATCCTGTTAAGTAAAGCCACGGTTAGACTAGTGATTGCTTAAAAGTGATCTGTCACTTTTAAAAGCGTTGCACGTGTAACCACCCTAGATAATTAGCGATGTGACGATCACAAGGAAATCTAACGCGCACGATTTCTTCGTGATCGTCACATCGCTAATTATCTCGGGTGGTTAGACGTGCGATTCACTCAAAATGTGATAGATCACTTTTAAGCAAATCACTAGTCTAACCGTGGCCTAAAGTGTGCATTTCTACAATATAACTTCAAAATAATCTTTTTGACCTCATTTTAATCCATTAATGTCAAGCAATATTTTTTTAGTAGAATTGTACTCTATTAAACATATAACATTCTTTTTGCAAAAGGAAATAAATATTTTGTTAATTTTTGATGGAAATCATTTTTGTATTTCAAATATATGCTATTATAACCTCAAAACTAATGGAGTCATTTCACGAAATTTTAATTCTTTTAATTTTCAAAATTTGTAACTAGGCGCTCGAAAAAGTTTATAAAAAGGTGCACTGGGAACTGGGTTACTAAACACAGTATTTTTCGTAAAAAATAACTTTTTATGGTATTCCCATTACCGAAACTTGATTGGATTGATATGATTTCGGCTGTAACATTTTATATATAAATGATTTCGTAAATATGAACATCATTTATTTTTTGTCATGTCTCATCAGAGCACCAAAACGTATAGCTTTGTACCAAAATGTGGGTTTCTTCAGTTAAGGAATCCAATTGTTGATTTTTTCCGAATGAAAAAGTAATGCGCAAAAAGTGGTTTTCTGCTGCAAGAAGAGCTGATTCTAATAACCCGCCTGACTATAAATTGTATGCATCTTTTTGTTAGAAAGGAGCGATTCCTTCAATATTTCATTGTCAAGGTCGAAATAAGGATATGCTTCAATTTCAAGAAATAAGAAACAATGTATTCAACAATTAATTACAACTGACAAAGACGAAATTCCATCCAGTTCAGCTATTGAAGATGCTGAAAAAAGTATACAAACTGTTAACCCATCCTTTTGCTCTGTGTTTACGCAAGCTATCTCAACCTCGTTTAGTGATAAATACATTCAATGCGAATTTTTAGTAATGATGCTGATAAAACATTGTCTTAGGATTCACCAATCCTATCTTCGCAAACAAACTATTCACCCAGCAGCAATTCCAGTAATTCACACGAGTGTGACATATCAAAATATTTGTTAAATACTTAGCACTATTTTGGCATTGATCAAGGAAATATCGCAATAATAAATGTTATCTTGAAGTATGTTCAAACGCCTTCTCATATGCTAACTAGAATAGAAGCTTTATCTCTTGTGCTGTTAAAAATACAGAACTTCACACATTCTGAGATTTCACATATTTTTGATGTTTCGGAACAAACGGTTTCTCGTATAATTTGCTCATTATCCGTTCAAATCGCGGCTTATCTAAAGACGTTCATCTTTTTTCCATTAAGTGACACTGTACAAGATTATATACCTGCCTCATTTATTTCAAGCATATTTTTCGCATGTAAACTCAATTATCGACTGTTTTGAAGTTGGTATACAGAAACCATTAGATCCTGTTTGACAATATCTGACGTGGTCTTCATATAAAGGAATGAACACCATTTAATATTTAGTATCATGTACACCAAATTGATTCATTACTTTCATATCCAAAGGATTTGGTGGGCTGACATCTGATATGGAAATTGTGAGACAATCAGGCTATCTGGATCTTTTGCCGGCTGCTTCAGAAGTTCTTGCTGATAGAGGTTTTAAGGGTATAGAAACTGAAGACAATCTTTAGGGATGTCGGCTTTAGAGGCCGCCCTCTGTTTCTACCACATTAAGTAAAACAGTAAAACAATATTTAATAAGCAAATAGCTACTTGTAGAATAAATATCGAACGTGCGATCAAAAGAATTCGGGAATTTCAATCACTCACGGTTCATTCGCAAGTACCTATTGCGGCGTTGGGACAATTGGACTCATTTTGTATCATAGCTTGTGCTTTTTGTAATTGTCAAACTTCAATTTGTAAAATTTAATTATTTAGTAATTTGTGTTTTAAAAAATAAATATTGAGAACAAACAGTAGTGAAAAGTTGTATCGGTCTTATTACAAATAAGTATACCTGGTTCAAATCCAGGCTGTTTTTTACTTATCATAAGTTTAGTAAAATGCATATATCTGTAATTTTGGAACAAGATAGTTTAAAAATATCATTTCTTATAATTTAAATAATATAAATAAAGATTTGGTAGGAGTTGAACCTACATTTGTCAACACAAATGTGTGACTGTCTTACATTACACTACAAATCTTTCCTTTTATATTTAATGCATATTCTACATAACTTATTATAAACGTTTACAAAAATTAATACTATTCCAAAACACATAACTAACAAAGTTTACATTGTAGTCTACTTCAATCGTAGTGATTTTCCGAGATGTTTCAAAATCCGGGTGTTTGACGCAAAACAATGCCTTCTTTCGATTACATAGTCATTTGAAAGACCATCAAGGGTTGCAGCAAAAATCGGGAAGTCTTCATTGATAATGAGTCCTCCTGGAATTATCTAAAACAGTGTTATTTAGTTAAATATGAAGCAAACACAACCTCAAAATCATAATTCTCACAAAGAATATCCAGTGCCGGAGTTTCAATATCTAAGCATCGTTGCATTTGTGGTGTACACACACTCCTTCCTCCCAAAATTCTCCGAACAAGAGTGCCATCATCCGTTTTACACTGAGCAGCTTCATATGCCACAGAATCAGTGATCTGTCCCAATCGCAGTTTGTACCATATCTGGGACTTTGATTGTGCAGACGTTGAATTAAAGATTTCAAACTGTAATTCCTCAGTAAGAAATGAAGAAATTTCTTGTTTCGCAAAAACCAAAAATTGATCCGCAGTAGAATTTCTGCATTTTCAAATCAGATTATCCATGTATAGATTTTCCATGCGAGATTTATTTCTTATAAATCCATAAAGTAACGAAGAAGGTCTTAGCACACCAAGGCAATCATGCAAAAATTTCTCCAAGTGGTCAGCACTATAAGAACATTCAGCAGCAGTTGAAGAATCGGAAGCCTAAAAAATATTAGAAATGAAAATTTTAAAAGAGCATTATTTTAAGTAAAAATTTTCAATGAAAATATACGAGAACAAAACTTCCTCGAGAGATGATACCAGCGCGGACTTTCTCCAGTAGCATACTACCTCTGTAGTTGGAGGCTCTTGTGAACGCCTGTACTGCCACATCAAGAATGCTACGGCATGTTTGCATCCTCCTAATTCTGAGAAACGCATCCCTTACATTCCACATTACTGATAATATCCTCCATTTCATCAACAAAGCAAACACAAGTATAAGCTTCCGAAGATAATTTATGTTCAGGTGTAACTTTACAATGGACTTCACACTTGGCTCCACTTCGGTGCAATTCGACATAACCAATTGCCTCGTCGCCATAATTCTTCCGAGCAGCTCGCGTCAGTTTTATATTTGAGATGGTGGGAATATTATGTAAGAGAGCATTAGAGAAAAATCTTGCAACCATCTCGTCACTAACATAATGCAAATTAAGTGAAGCAGCTTCAACGAAATCCATTTCGAATAAAGTTTGTTGTAAAAAAAGGTTTATATATATAAAATGCTACAGCCTGAATGACGTAAATCCAATCAAGTTTCGGTAATGGGATTCAAATAAAAAGTTATTTTTTACGAAAAATACTGTGTTTAATAACCTAGTACACTTTTTTAAAAACTTTTTTTGAGCTCCTAGTTACAAATTTTAAAAAATTAAAATAATTAAAATTTCGTGAATTGACTCCATTGTTCTCTATTAACCATATAACATTCTTTTTGTAAAAGGAAATAAATATTTTGTTAATTTTTGATGGAAATCATTTTTGTATTTCAAATATATGCTATTATTACCTCAAAACTAATTAATGCCTAAGGTTAGATAATTTATTAATAAATGATAATTACAATATCAGCTTTAGAATCATACATTATCATACATCAGCAACAATAGTTCTGCTTATTGAAAAAGTTTGATAATATAGATGCTACTTTCTAAGAATTGCAAACTGTTATGGAAACCACCCATGGGATGGGCAATAACCAATCCCCATCAGTGGACCACTGGTGGAGAAGTAGTGGTAGTAGTGGCAATTGTAACCACTCATAGCTCACAGTTGAACACTAATGTTAAATTACATTGTTCAACAAAAAACTAAGACAATTTTTTTTCTTATGTTGTTTTTAGTGATTCCCAAATATAATATATTTCTCTATTTAACACCTGGTTTAAGTAAAAGAGCACTAATTACATTAATACTTTCTCATATGTTTGATTACTGATATTCCAATATTAAAGCAGTCCTAAACACATACCAATACTTATTTCACATAATTTATTAAAGTAATGAAATTGGCATGCTATATAAAAGTATTGAATATGTGACTGGTATGAAATGAATGGTACTGGCCCAATTCAAATCATTGAATTCTATTTGAAGTTTGAAAACAAGGACCACAGTGGAAATATGGGGTCTATAAATACTGGTAACTTTTTGTTATTGAAATTTTGGGTAATTTTTCAACCAAATTTAATTTTTGTAGAAAAATTTAGATTTCAAGAAAAATTCTTAAATGGAGCTCTCCAGATTATCATTAAACTAAACTTTGTTTGCTCAGTTTTGAAATAACAGTGCTGATTGTTTTCATTTACCAGTCTAAGTGTTTTATTTTCAATCTTGTGTTTGTAGATATGTAGACAATAATTTTGTATATAAGATCAAGTTTTTGTTGCACTGATTCTAGTGATTTTCAGTTTGGTCCTTTATAGATGTAGCAAAATTTGACCCAATGTGATACAAAGCAAGGTCATTCACTTACTTAATAGAAATAATATTATTAGTCAATGTTTGAATATTTGCAAGGTGATTGTGCCAATCCTCTTGATATGCTGATTTATTTAATATTTAAATTATTTATTAATATTTTGAGTTTATAGAAATGCATTTGAAATATTCATTTTTTTTGTTTAGAATAATATATGTTCCTGTATCTCTCCATCTTGGCATCCCTAAGAAAAGTTGGCGTCAATAGTGTTCCCTATTTACATTGATGATGTTGCTCACTTTGGTCTCTGAATAGCTTGCACAGTTTTTATTTAAGATATACATATATCTTGGTATGACATTTCCTCATTAGATTTATATTTAAGCTAATGTTTCCATAAATTTGAAAAATATTTAGTTTGTCAGCAGTAAGAATATTGTTGCAGCTACAATTCCACTCCAATGAAGAGATTTAAATGAAATTTGTTAATTGATTATATTATATTAACTTTGCACTTTTGCCTAGTCATTGTTTATATTGATAATTCAAATTTCAATATAAGCTCTACTGTGGCTTTAAATTGTTTGTCAAGCATTAGTTGAATTTACACAGTTTGCAATATTTTCTATTTAGGTATTCATTTCATAGAAGATTTTTGATGGCATGCAAGTTTATCCACACTTCACAACTGTAGAAACAAAATGTAAGAATTTTACAAACAATGGTCAACTATTACTAAATTAAATCAGCATTTCAAGAGTTTCATAATGTTGTGTGAATGCTAGTTTTGAATTTATCATTGCATGTATTTACTATAAATTCTTTTAGTATTTTAGTGACTATTTTGGTATTGTTAATTGTGAGTAAAGCAAATGAACACTAATTAAAATATATAAATGCATTTACATTACTAGTTTCAATGAAAATCTCTAATTTACTTAGAAAGCATGTGTCCAGCACATGATGAGTGTGATGGCTGCAAATGGGCAGCAGCTTGCCAAATGCCACATGCTACAAGCAATTCATTGTAGTAAGAATGCCACATGTGTGCTGTGTGTGTTTCCTTATTGGGCCACAACAATGTTTGAGCTTAAATAATGCTCTTACTTTTGTATTTACTTTTGCTACTTGTGTGCAAAATGAAAATTTTATACAAATTTGAAATTAGTTTATATAATCTCAGGGCTTTAATGAAAAATACCTGCTGATATTCAGCTATATTTAATGCCTGCAAAGCACTAATTGAAGTCATGGATGGCTTCTTTTCCATTACATATATGGTGTGGTATGACTCACAGGTGATTGTGATGAGATGAGACATGATTTGTGGAAGAGCAGGAATATTTTGGCAATGTTGCAGCTCTGGTGCTGCAATTGTAGCTCTCATTTCATCTGCAAGCTACAAAATTCAGCTTGAAATAGAGTTCTTGATTGTCTAAAATTTGTGACATTTACTAGATATGTGAATCTTGTGAATAAGAATAGATGCTAGTCAGTTCATTTGATCTTGCAGAGTTGTCATGCTATCCAATAGAAAGGGAAGCTTTAGCAGTACTACATGTAAAAAATACATGATTTTGCCAAGAATGTAGTTTTTTTACAAAATAGAACAAAGAAGTGACAATTTCTATTAGCTCTGTAAATAAAGGTGTGAATTTCATTTAAATGGAATTGTAAGGCTATTATGAACTCACTGCTTACAAAAGCTATATTTGAGTGAATTTTAAAAATATGTATAAACACATTAAATTGCTGTTTTCTTAGAGAGTGCTTGGGCCCCATCTAGCATTGAACAAATATATAAAGCAAAATCTTCATAACTGTGTGATCTAACAGTAAGGTTAAGCAGAAATTCTTACATATTACATTGGAATTGATTAAATTCAAATAACTAATACTGCCTATGTAAAAATATATTGAGTAGCATAAGAAATAAATATACATTATGAAAATTTATTGAATCAATGCTTTTTACACTGCTGGTTGCCAGAGTTTTTCAAAGTCAGAATTTTTCTTTGGTCTGCTCTGGCCTTAGCATGTGACATTTAGCAATAGTCACAAAGCAAATGAATGAAGTGAGACTATGGTTATTTGTTTCAACTTTGCACAAGTTTGCCCTATTCATTCAAAACCTGCTAATCAAAGTCAACAAAGTTATATAGCTTTAATAATTGCTGCAATTCCCTATAAATTTTATAAATAATGCAGTTCAACACCATTGTAGCTTAAGAAATACATTTGTATAAACTCCTACATCTCTATAAATTAAGGCCTTTAAGCTATAATCACAATTTGCTGAACTAGCAGGGATATTATCAAAAACTTACAACATTTATAATCTGTTCCATTTAGGAAAATAGCAGTCAGAATATTGAAAAATATTGGTCACACTCAGCCAAAATGAAACAGCAGATCTGTTATAACAGTCTAATCTTTTACAAAAGAAAGTACAAAGAAATAAATTAATATTATTAGGTTATATATCACTTCCTGCAAATTCACTTCCCTGAAGTCTGACATCAGCAAAAATTAAAAACTATTTGAGAAATGATTTCAATAGAATTGTAATTATATATTTGAATAAATAATTGTATTTCTTTAGACTGCATTTCATTTAGATTTTATGTAATTTAGATCATTGAAGTATGCATTTGCATACAAATAAATATAAATTATAAACATTGACATTTGCTGTTTATATTTAGTAAATATTATCAGTCCTTCAACACTGTTTAGATTTAAAATAGAAATGTAATTATGTTTATTACTTTTGTCATTTGTACTTTATTATAATAATTCATTATTTATTGTAATCACTTCATTATTTGTTTTGCTAATTTTTTTAATTCTTAAAGATTTCACAATCAGATAATTATCAAGTTAGTTCTAAACAGTTTCAGAGTAAAATATATAAAATGATAAAAAACAACCCTCAATGTTTATAATTATAGCACATATTTACATATTTTCACTTGCAATTCCATGTTCAATTATCTAAACTACATAGAATCTAATTGAAATGCAGTCTAAAATATACCTTTATTTATTCAAATATATAATTACAATCTTATCTCAAATGGTTAAAATGTTTGATGATGTCTGACTTGGGGGAAGTGATATACAACAGGGTTTTCAAGAACTCAGAATGTTAACAACTTGAACTCAAAAAAGCTCACAAAACTTGATCTGAAAAACTTAGAAGAGAAATCATCAAAACTTCAAATCAATCAAAAATTATATTAAATTTCAAATTCTTTATTAATCCAAATTAATAAATAACATGAAGAAAAACAAAATTAACAAAAGCTAATGTAGAGTTGCTTGGGGATTTTTTCGAATTTATTCTTTTATTATATCTTTGTATTATTACATCACCATGACGTATCGATTAATTTCGATCCTAGTTTGCTATCGTTTAATTGATGTCCCCTCGTTGGTGCTTTTATTTTGCTCAAATTTAATTTTGTGAGGGAATTTAAGATTGATCATGTTAAACTACGTTGCTATCTAAAAGTTGTAAACAAAGGCAGGTAATGATGACATATTTTTGTATATAAACTGAGACAACTGTAGCGAACGTTCAATAGACTTTGTCTACTCTTAACTGCCATCTTTACCGTTGTATTTCTTATTTATTTATTACTTTAAATGAAACTTATTGCTTAAGTCGGCGACAATTCGGGAGTGCTTTCACTAGCACGGGGCGACACGTTGCTTCTGGGGGTCTTTTGACTACCCAGTCCGAATTGTGGTTCATTAAGTTATGTATACGGTTATGTATAAGGAAATAATAAATCTCTCGTTCGTATTTCAACACGTACATGCACTTATAAAACCTTACACTGTGATGATACCATGCTGTTGGCTAGCACAAATATCTGGCAATTACAGATTATTTAATAGTGAGCTGAGAGATAACAATGAAAATGAGAGTTTGTATTTTTGAAGTGAGATAGAAATTAAGCAAGTGAGACAAATAGGGTAGCACCAGTCAATAGGTTAAGCACTTTACTCCTGGATGTTCCGCTTTGGCTGGAAGCCATAGGAATTGGTCATCTTGGTTCTTACCTAAAAGTAGTTCTGTTACTTGGATGAATTACCAATGTTAGATCTATATGTTATAAGTTCTCTGTTAACCTGTTTCTTGGAATCATGGCTGTTCAGTAAACGCTATTCAAACCCTTTGTGGAGTCAATTAAGTTTCTAGTTAAGTTTTCCTTCCAGCCACCGAGTCAATTAAGTTTCTAGTTAAGTTTTCCTTCCAGCCACTGATTCTACACTAACACAAATTAAGGCTAGTCATTGTTTAAAACTTCAGTAATCTTCATATTTACATGCATAAACTTGACATTGAGACTGCAAAATTTCTTGATTAATCTTGCCAACAATTTGACAATGAATTTAGCATAAATATCAAAAATTCAAAAAGAACATCAATATTTCAACATTTGCCTAAAAAATCAGTTGCTGATTTCTGTTATAATATATCCTGAATGATTAAATACTACATTTAATTTTATGAAAAACACTCAAATAAATATGTTTGTGTTCAATATGAATTAATTTTGATAGATTTATCTGATGTTATTGCTATTCATACCTCATTCATGCTTATACTGAGCAAAATTTGTACAAAATTTTGTTTGTTGTTGTCAAATTCCGCATGTTAAATTGAATATCACTGATATTTTAAAGACATACCAACTCAAGATGAACATGAGAAAATTTATTGTTACAGAAGGAAGAGCAAAAATTTGCAAGGAAACTAAAAAGGCACTGATTAACAAAAATAAGTAAATCCCTTAAAAAAATATTGCTCATCTTACCAACTCTGTCACTAAAAATTTTGCATATCAATGTAATATGAAATTTTGTAATAGGCTAAGCATTAACTGTAAAGTATGTAATAACTAAGTAATGGGATTGTAAATTAAACATAAATTTGTAAAGAATATACAAAGTACACAGATTTCTGAAACAATGTGTGGAAATAGACATAAATGCTCCTTAGAGTGGCTCCCATTTGTGTGCACAGTCCTTTGCCTTAGGTAAAATAATTAATTAATTTATGATCTCCATTGGAGTAGCAGAAACTTTTGACAAAGGTAATTATACTAGGTTGGTACATTTTACTGACATAAGCAACTTTCAAACAGAACCTTGAGATCAACATGGCATATCTTTATGGCAAGATGAACAAACATATAGAATGAATGAGAAATGAAAATAAATATCATTGGATAGGTCAGTCAAAATTTTATCATATGTACATTAAAATATTTATCTGAATATATTTCATGAAATCCAGTTTAATTTTTTATCACTTTGTTTAGATTACAACTTAATAAACAACTGCTTTTATGTCCTTTTTGATTTATTTGATACCTATGTTTCTTTCATATCTAGTTTTGTTTTACCTTTTTTCATAAAGATATATTGATCTCAAGGTTTTGTATATTGGCTTGAAGGTTCCTTATGTCAGCAAAAGGTGCTAACTGTTATACTGCCTTCTGTAGTATTCAGCATTCTGTTGTTGTTTGAAATTGCCTAATAGAATAGTGTGTTTTGGCATTAAGTAAAGTTGATACACAATACAAGCCTTTTAGGGATGTTAGCTGCTGGTACTACATCGTTATTTGCACACTGTTTTATTTCATTTTCAAAGATAAGGAACAATTGATCAAAAGTGTGAAAGGTTATATCTTCTTTCCCACTCAATGTATAAGTGATCACTCAGCAGGCAATGCAGTAAGTTAATAGGATCAATTGTTGGAAAGTGGAAACAGCAGTCACTTGCATTGTGCTGCTAACAGCAAATTCAGTCAAAATGTTATTTTATTTCGATCTAAGAAAATCTTTGTCGATTTAAATATTATTGACATCTGTAAAAAGTACAAATAGTAAGTTTGCGGTTTCATGGCAACAAAATTGGCGTCAACATTATAACTTTTAAATATTCGTGCCAAAGTTTTTGAAATATCTGCCAAAACTTTCAGACAAGAATAAGTAAGTTTAGAAGTTATTTAAGTAATTTTCAGAAAAATGAATAATATTTGATTTTTAATCGCGTTAAACATTGCCGTCTTGCGACCGTTTTCTCCGTCTTGAAGTTTGCAGAGAATTTGAAAAAAAAATTAGTCTTTGTTTAATCATTTAGCCTAATTTTAAATATATTAATAACATGTATTAGGTGTTAGGTTTTTTAGGGTAAAGCATGTTTTTATTGGTTTCCATCCTTTTGAAAGAATTAATACCTTATAGTTTTTACTTGTATCTTGTATATTAAAGTGTATAGCTCTAAATCATAGTATTAGCTTTCATACTCTGAATTATTTTTACCGGAACCGATTATATAGGTATTTAAAAATGATTAATTTTTAAAATTTTATTTAATAAAACGTTTGTATGTTTGTACAGGGGTCAATCTAGAAATATATAATTAGGGAAATGATAATATTTAATTACTACTATTTGAAAGCAGTAAAACAGGTGAGTCAGAATAATGATAGCAAAACATTAATAATGCTTTCCTGAAACAAGGTACAAAATTCGCAAAAATATATATTTGGTTTTGGTAGTGCTTGTGTGCATGCATGCTCTAAGCTAAGTAAATGCGAACTATGAATGTATAACAAAATGTCTACTGATGGTCTCCGTTGCTTTAGTTGGTTTCAGAAATTGCTTCAACAAGAATATTCCCATATGATTTTATTATTCTGTTCGTTAAGTTGTTTTTATCATTCTATGTTTTTTCAAGTTATAGAATCGCTTATTTTGCAGTTTTATTGCTCACAAATAGGTTTAAATTTTATTTGAGATCATATCCTGATGAATTTAATGATTTCTTTTTTCATCCCTCCTAAAATATATTTAGCCTACCATCTAAAAATCTGCTTTAAGATTTACATAATTTGGAAAAATTTGGCAATGTGATAAAATAAAAATGTCATTTTAATTAAACCATTTCTGTCTGATAGGGCAATTTAGCACTGCTATATATTAAACATGCAACTGATTATTTTTGAATTATTGTGTTTACTAGTTAGCATACACTACATACATCTCCATGATTAACTCGGAGCGACAGCAATAAGTTTCGAGAATTTCCTTACTCCATTTTACGTTTATATAAGTCTAAATTATTGTTGTTTACTAATATTATAACTTATAGCTAATTATGCATTAGTGAAAGAAGATTTCTCTTATTAAAAAATAGCAGTCTCTCAGAGCCATATTTTCTTTATATATTATTGTTGGATATAAAAACAAATTATGCGCTTACACAGTGTTGTATTTCAGAAGTACAGATCATAAAGGAATTGAGGTACAGCTCTATCAGTATTTCTCAGTCAGAGTAAAAGTTATTGCTTCCTAGTTTCTATTAGGGAAAAGTGGAGTATCTTGCTCTGATAAATTCCATTCTGATTGACGAATTCTTGTGGAAAAAACTGCAACCAGTTTATAAAAGATATTTCTACTACCACCTTTTTAGAAACTTTTAATAATGAAAATGTACAATTTCGTTGGTTGTGATAGTGATTGCTATTAGGATAAAGATAGTACAACGGATTTTCACTAGAAATCCGTACTACAAATAAAAGTATTTATAATCATGACACCAACAATTGTATTCAAACAAATTTAGAGTTTGTAATCATTCTATTATTGTAACAACCTTTTAGCTCAATTGAAATTTGTTTTCGAACAAGTTTATTGAAACACTCCATCGTAGAATTCATAATGTCTCAATCAATTTTACCTATATATTTTAGTATTCTTTTTTAAATTGCCTGAATGCTTTTGCCTTCTATTCATTTGCATATAAAGTTTGTTTTTCAGAAGACCCCAAAGCAGTCTTATTTCAGATACATTTTGTATGTTATAGTTATTGGTACAGATTTCTAATAAAACACCCGTTACATGACTTGGTTTTTGGTTTGTATTTTCAAATAATTAATGTAATGCTAGATTTGCTAAACACATCACATGACAAATCTATGTTCACAATGTAAAATTTCTCTATAACTTGTGTAGGAGATTCGAGGAATCAAAGCCGTTTGGGAGCCACAATATTTCTTGCAGGAAAATTGCAACAGCAAATATTTAAATTTAAATAATTGTGAACAATTGCATCGCCGTTGAACAAAGTAGTTTACAATTATATAGGGTGCTTCCGTTATTTGTTTGTTTGTTTCCCATAAATAGAGCAACCAAACTGCTATTTTGTCAGTTTTTTTAAGCAACGTTGTTTGAAAATTTTTATATTTAAAGCCATTCAACACAATCACATACTTGTTATAATGTGCTACACGAAATCAAATGTTGTTTTAAGGTAACAGTTGATTGCTTGGACATTGATCATATTTCATTGCTAAGAATATCTATGATGCAAGATTGTTCTCATTTGAATAAGAAGTTATCTCAATCTAAAATCATTTTAATTATGTCCTGAAAATGGTTCTTTAATCATCCTGGATCTTTGGTAGCAAACATCATCGGCTTTCTGATAACCTTTGCCCAAAGATTAGTTATTTTTGTTTTGAGAACATAGAAATATATATTGTTGATTAATTAAAACAGTTTATATTTGTGCACTTGAATAAGAATGTCCTTTTTCAGATAATTAGTTTACATTCTATGATTCTGTACTTTATATTTTGGTTGCCTTACGAATAGCTTATTCTTTGTACACAAAAGCGTATTCTACTTTTATATTTTACTTTAATTTTATTAGCAAGGAATTTTCTATTCAATGATGAATAAGTTCTTCCGACCAGATCGATTTTTTACTAATTGGTTTAAATGTGAGATTTTTCTTTAACTCTTGCGACAGCTTTTGCTCAGATTTAATGATCGAATAGTTCCAAACGAAATTCAAATCAGTATTTGAGCCAACAACACTTTGACGCTGAAACCACAAATTTTTTCGCGTACTGCTACTTCCCATCGTTACCTAGCAGTACAAAATGCAATTTTTGGGAATAATCGCCACCCAAGATTTACTGCTAACGATTCAGAATACTTGCAATGTCATAAAAGCCCATTTACGTTTGTCGATTAACATCAGAATCTATCAACGTAGTGGATTCTAGCCACTCTACATAGCGTCAATGAGCCATTTCTAGAGGCTGTCTTCTGGTAACTCTTGTTCGGTGGTTAATTTGGACTTGATGGAAACAAGGCGATGCTTTTTTTTCTTTGTGTTTCTCCAACCTTACGAAGAAATTTAAATCTGTAGCTTCTAAATTTCACCTTTAGTATGCTAAGATAATGAGATCGCACTGTTACTCAATGCTGGGATAGTTGAACTAACCATTCTCATGGAGAGTACAACTTTGGAAAGCAAACGAAAATCTATTGTCTTGCTTTCCCTTAGCCTTTATTTGTGAGTAAAATTATACCAGTTACCAATTTAGCGGTTCAAGGTGATGCATTTTCTTTAATTTAAATTCAGATTTTATTTTCTTTTTCAAATTCAACTTCTACTGCGGGGCATGAAATTTGTAACGAACATCAATATCATTGTTGGGATGCTTCAACCAATCTTAAGAATAGTTCCCTGATTGTCTCGTAGCAACTACTTATAGCAATCAATGTTTATACAGTTTTTATTCCACGTTAATCACATATGAGACTTCTTTGATTTTCAATTTTAGAATCCTCATTATTCTGTGATGTTAAGATATTTTATGTGCTTTTCCAAATCATTTTTGAAATATTGATGTCAATTTTCACATAAAAGTTCTTTTCTCATTTCCATTACATTCTTCCTCAAACCATTTTAAAACTCTCATCATTCTCATTCATGTCTTGTATAAGTCAATAAAAAATATCTTAAGAAGTTGTTTCAGTTCCAAATTTGGTAGCCGTGATGCGCTTCAATGCTAACCTAACTTTCAAATTCTTGCCATAGCTAATGTTCTAAGCCCCATCGTGCAGCTAAGCTCGGCAATTTCTTTTTCTGTAGATAGCCAACCTATGCATCATTGACGTGCTCCATGCTCAAAGTCAGAATTTGTGAAATGGTGCACACAGAACGGATCACAATCCGATTGGATTTTATAGTTCAAACGAAAAATATAATCCTCTAACCTGTGGTACTTTCATTTTTTGATATCAATATTTATTCGTGAGTAGGACCTATTTATATTGTTCTTTAAGCAACCATCACAGATTTTAAAAATTGCTAGGGTGGTTGGAAGTAAATTACAAAAATTGTGCAATAATGAGTGGCTTGGAAGCAATACAATTAATAGGAAATTTATATTAATTTATATCAACAATAGTAGTAACAATACATGTGATAGTTTATCTGTTATTTATAAAAGATATCAAACAAAATCCAGGTATTATATTCATGTTTGTTTCTGTTGATGGAGGCCATGTTTAGGGTTAGGATTACGGTTAAATTTATATTATTATATATAAGCAAGAAAATAATTTTTTGAAATGTTGCTAAGCATTATATATTGAAAGCATTTTTGGTGTCGACATTAAATCGCATTGAAAATCGGCCTATTTCCCCAATTTTGTATTCCATTTGTATTTAACTGAAAAATTTTCACATAGTTTAGTCTTTAAAAGATTCATGTATAAATTGTGGGAATTCCAGTTAAAGACTGACAATTAATGATTTTATATTTAATTTCAGTTTTTTAATGAAAAATATATTTAGTTTGAAAATCAGAGCTTTGATGGTTTATCCTAGGAAAGATCCTGTAATAGGAAATGTGGTTTACTCGAAGAAATCTTTCAAGGTAATATCATTCTTCTATATTCATCATTTTTTATCAATGATTAACATGAAAGGTTACAAGGAACGAATGTTTTGACTTAAGATGAATAGTAAGATGTTAAAAATGTATCCAATACCTTGACTGCATTTGTAATCTCTCAAAAACTGAGTAAAAAGAATTCATCTGCGTGTAGACATTTAATGTGTACCATGCTTTTTGTATGGTATATGTATATGTATTTCATGTATTTGCGCATTGTTTTTTAAATTCATTTATCTTCGTCTTCTAATACCTCATTTTATGAACTCAATATAACTCAAAATGATTACATTAAGAAAAAATTATTCCTAACAAATGATATTTAATAATATATTACTGAAAGAGCATCAAAATAAACCATTTCAGTAACAGTTTCTAAGAAAAAATATTAGTTAGTGAATATAAGAATAATTCCAATTTGAAATTCAAGGAAAACTACGTAAACTGTAGTCTTTATCGAAAACGTCCAAAATTTTCATCAAACATTTATTTATTGAAGAACATGTGCTACAATAAGAACAAATTGTTTATTGTAGCGAAAATATAAAATGCTTGCTCCTGTGAATGTCTTAGGAGTACGTCTTGCTTATACGAGTTATATTGGTTCCGGAAGCTGGCTATTATCACTGAAATTTTTGAAAAATATTGCAAATAATGATGACCAAGTTAATGGCTTAATAATCTTGTATTCCTATTAACACTATATAACATCAGGTGATTTAATCTTCGTTGAGCGATGGCGCCGTGCAAATAGTTTTTTCACAAGTTGCTGTCGATGTTGTACACCGAATATATACGTTGTTGAAAATATTAATAATTTGAGGACATCTATATATTGTCCCGCACCATATGTCTATCTGCTGTTCCAAACATTTGCTTCATAGTGTCTAGCTGCTTTAATAAGAATTTGTAAATTTATTTGGATTTGAATAAATGTGATTTATGCAAAATACCGCGATATGGGTTTTCGGTATTGGTATGCCGTCGAGTTCTACTGTTGTCTTGGCAATTTCTGAGTGACCATACATATTATGCATACTGTGCTTTGTATACTATTCAGAAATTAAGACTACTTGCATATGGCATCAATAAAGTATTCAAAGATTATGGTTGTTCTAGTCTCCGGGAAACTTCTATAGTCCATACCCTTGTGATTGTATTGTCTATTGTAGAATTTTCCTTATGTGCCTTATCTTAGATTTTCATTTGAAATGTAATCAATTACTAAGTCCAAAACTTGGAAGTAGTTTTTTGCGTTCTTGATAATGAAGTCCAGCATTCCCTCCCTGATTTCATGATGATGATTTACGCTTCTTGAGTAGGAGTAGTTGGGGCTCCTCAGCTTTAATTTGTCGTGATAAGAAAATCACTACAACTAAATTTCTCAAACTCGCTATTTGTTCTAAAGTTCACAGAAAGAAGTTTATGAATTTACAATGAGAAATGTCTTTTCCAGATGATAAATACTCACTCTGGAAATTGTTACTGAGTTGTTACTGAGTTGCGGTAGTCCATCTACAGCTCGATATATCATTGTGAATCTTTTAACAAAGAGCTACTTGCTTGGCTGTTTCATATCTCTTAAGTGAATCTCAGAGAATGCAGTCAAATCATAAGTCAGAGAAAGGAAGACATTTAATTTGGATACTAGTATCACAGAATCCTGTATTTCTATATTTAGAGAGTACATTTTTTAGTGAATAGATATAGCGCAACTTTTTAACTGAAGATATTAATAAAAACTCCATTTATGTGTTAATTCATTTAAAATTGATTGCTATTATCTAACAGGTTAAGCTGTTGTCAACGATTCGTTTTAAAACACGATCTCTTTTTAATGAAATTGAGCTTTGTAGTGACTGGGTGGATTTCTGACTAGGTGTAATAGATTTAAAAATTTAGAATTTTTCTTGTGTTTTTGTTTTTACTAAATATTTTTACAGAATACAATATCAAAATATCATTGAGTGCAGCTGCATATGTGTACATCGCAATTGGCATAAAATTATTGTCTTCTTTGTAACCATACTTAAAAAATAGAATAGCATGTCAATTGCTAACATAGGTTTATATAAATATGGGGACTATATTTTCACTTGTAAAGTTAGAAAAAGTATATTAAATAAAAGAATATCAGCAATTCAAACACCCAACGCTAATAAACACTTTAAATGCCTTCATAAATTTGTGAATTTTTCAATTTCAAATTCGAGAATTTATTATATTACATTAAGTTGAATATTAAGTTGAGTTTATTTTAGTGAATATAATATATTTTAACTTAATAATTGCGATTTACATCTTAAAAGTTTTAATATATATTATATATACGGGCTTTGAATAAATAATTTTAAGATATCTACAAGGCGCTAGATACAAAAAAAAATTTTTTGAAAAAACTTGAAACTCATACATAAGAAATTACACCCCTATTCCAAATGCGCAATGTAGAAATTTTTGGATAAAATGAATTATTCTGGTTTTCCATAAAAAAAGACGCGGTATACTATGGAAAATCAGAAAGTGCGAGCGGTGGATACAAACCCCATAGTACCTAGAGTCCGTATATATATATATATATATATATATATATATGTAGGTGTCTAGTAAAATGGGGAAAGTAGATTTAGACAGAATATTTTCTTATATATTAAATATTTACATAAGTTGCAACTAGTTAATATT
>CABFPE010000526.1:40058-53800 GCA_900660155.1 Hofstenia miamia | reverse complement strand
TATATATATATATATATATATATTTACCAGGAAAATGACGCTAAATAATATTTAGCACCATTTTTCAAACTGTCCCTCATGTTTGGCACCAACCACCAATTGGTATGAAAACTCGTTTTTTAGTAAGCCTGTATTTTTTAATGTTTAGATATTGTAAATAATCCATACAGCTAAATATTTTGATCCACTACAAATATACCCCAATTACAATTTCAATACTTCTGCAGGTTTGGGCTTCATGACTAATATATACATATATACATATATATATATATATATATATATATAGTGGTAGATATTTTTTGGATTATAATTTTAGGCGCATACTCTAGATCCATTCAATGTCGGATTAGCTTGGTTCGGTTGGTAGCTTGTTGAAACGGGAAAAGACTTGGTTTGGTCTTTTGATCAAACTTGTAGCGGGTGTCTCAGATATATCAGACCAAACCAATTTAATCCCAGAGATCAGTGCATGTTAAATCATTTTACATTGCATATCAAAATGTGCATTTCAAAGTATTCCAATAGTATATAAAATTCTATTACAATATTTAAAAGTTACAGACATGAAATTCATAGTAATATAACATTGTCAGACGACTAATTCTCATTCATCATCTACCATATCAATATTCATATCGTATTTTCTGATTGATAGTGTAGGCCTTTTCAACTTTAAAATAAATTGAGTTTTTTTAGAAATATCAAGTTTTTTAAATATTTTTTATTCTCGTTTTATATTTTTTGTTACTTGCTCAACCTTTTTAGCTCCACTAATTGTGTAATTTTCTAGGCAATTATTTTGGAGACCTTTTCGGTTTTTTTGTAATTTCTGTAGAAAATCTAGTGTTTGGGCATAATTAATATCTAGTCGAAAATGTAGTATCTAAATGCACCTATTTGCATATTTGCAAACAAAATGTAGCTCTGTGTAGTTGTGTATTATTTGATTCTATTTTAGGGGCCATTGTTTCTCTGAATTTCCATAAGCAAGAGAATCATAAAGAACATCACACGTCTGACTATGATATACCAAATCTTATTGTCAGAAGAGGTCAACCATTCAAACTAACAGTCACATTGAATAGCAAACTTCTAGAAGACGAGTACATTGTCTTGAGATTTACTGCTACCATTGCAGGTACTCTTCCGGTTTCATTTGTTAATTGTCAATATAATTCATTATTTGCAACATAGGAAGATAATCAATTCACAGGATTTCTCAATCAAAACTTTTTAACAATGTTTATACTTGACATGGTTGTGAATGATCGCATTTCTCTCTCCTTTCCAAAGAGCATCATTATACTAAATATAGCTGTGATAGCAAAATATTTTTAGGCTGCAGAGGGCATGGTCCCAGTCAAAAGAAGGTATTGCTGTCTCATGATGGCATAACTCGTAACAATGATTGGAGTATGAATATTCTTAACAGCGGAAATGAGGTGCTGAATCTTGAGATTATGCCTCCCAGCAATGCCATTGTAGCACGCTATAAGGTCTCGGTTTGTGTGAAATCAAAAGACGAACGATCCAAATGGTTTACTCCCGCTGAAAAAATGTACGTCCTGTTCAATCCATGGTGCCGCAGTAAGCTCTCGATATTTAATTGTATAAATCTATTAAACTACAGTATTTCCCGTCTAAAATCCGAAGCGTGCATTCAATTATCAGACTTTCACATTTGTTGAACTTAATTGAATTTCAAATTTTAGCTTTGTATAAACTATTTTCAATTTACAATCTTTTTAATGAATAAAAAATTTGTTTTTCATCTTTAACATTGATTAAGGCACTTTCTTATTTCACAAATCTTTGCTTATACTGTCTTGTTTTTCTTAAATATTACCTCTGAAGTCAAAGTTCACGCAAGTGGATATTAATTTATAAGGTTGCAATGCATGCGCCAAAAGTTTTTCCAGGTGAGTGGTAGCAGGAAACATACATCTCTTTTTGCTCTTCAAATATTTGATTATGGAATGATTTTAATCAATCCACACAATTGCTAACTGTATTCGTAAGATGAATATTTTTTACCTAAAAATTTACCAAATACTAAGAAATGTTGACTTTATTTTAACCTAATGCTGACTTGATGACAACTTTAAATTGAGTATGTATTGTCTAAAATATGAAAAATATTTTGGTTTTCAACAGAAAAATGAAGATCCTTTGTTAAGCATTTTTGGAGCTGTAAAAAATTTTGTTTAAAAATAATATTTGAAAATTCAGTTTGATTTAAATTTAAATGTTGGTAAGAATTTAAAAAAATAGTGAGTGGATTTAATCCTTATTTTGACCTAGAATGAAATTTTAAATTTAATAATATACTTTAGACTTTGTTGATCTAACAACCGTACTAAATAATTGTAAAATTCACTTTTCCAGGTTTAGACAAATTCAACAATGTTTTTTGGCCAATGAAAATGTTTTGACTTTATTTAGTTTTACCTGCTCTAATCATTTTACAAAGCAACTATTTTTGATTTTGAGTTACAACATAGATAAACATACAATAGTGACATTTAGTTTAATTACAATCTGCTGTAGTTTCGTTTAGTTTAGAAAAAGACAAAACCTGATTGTCCCTGGATCCATATAGTACTTCATCAATTTGATTAAATTAAATATCTAATAGTTAAAGTTCGTTAATAATAGGCAGAAACCAAATAGTTTACATTTTTTAATAAGAATGAAAAGGATGGAATAGTCCAAAAACGGAAGTTAGCTTATTTGAATAGGCGATATGTGGCAAAAGAGCGGGACAATTCAACTAAACCACCCCATTGATTTGCTCTTGGACTTTAACTTCGCTAATTAGTCTAGTTTAAAACCAAACTCTAAAACCATGCAAAAAGGCATATTTATATAGGTGTAGACCAATGCCCACCTGAAAAGTTCTTTTAGCAAAGTCAAACTAAGGCTTATATTTCAATTCAGCTAAGCTTAAATACAAGTCGGATAATTGAATGTACAATTCGGATATCGGGACGAGAAAAACTGCAGATCATGTATGATAAGAGCCATAGTTGAGATGTCTTTCACTACTGTTTTGTGATTACAAAGTTTCCAATACTCAGCAGACGGATTTAGATAATTTCTCGGCACATATGATTCCTAGAATGTCTCGAAAATGAATCAAATGACCGTGTTTCAAAATTGCATTGGTGAGCCGCAAAGTCTTTGGGTGAAACAGTGTAGAAACTCAGAGTGGCTGCCTTTTTCCAAAATAATTGTCAAAAAGCTAAAACAAATAAAATATTGAACTACTTTTCCTTGCTGCAAGTAATAGCAAATGAGTTCATAAACATTTTACAATTTTTTTGATGAATTAACTATTTTGTTACAAAAACCAATTCACAAATTTAATATATTTTTTGACATTGAGTTTTTCTTGCAAAACCTTTGTTGTTTTTGTTAGGTAAATAGTAGAANCACCTGAAAAGTTCTTTTAGCAAAGTCAAACTAAGGCTTATATTTCAATTCAGCTAAGCTTAAATACAAGTCGGATAATTGAATGTACAATTCGGATATCGGGACGAGAAAAACTGCAGATCATGTATGATAAGAGCCATAGTTGAGATGTCTTTCACTACTGTTTTGTGATTACAAAGTTTCCAATACTCAGCAGACGGATTTAGATAATTTCTCGGCACATATGATTCCTAGAATGTCTCGAAAATGAATCAAATGACCGTGTTTCAAAATTGCATTGGTGAGCCGCAAAGTCTTTGGGTGAAACAGTGTAGAAACTCAGAGTGGCTGCCTTTTTCCAAAATAATTGTCAAAAAGCTAAAACAAATAAAATATTGAACTACTTTTCCTTGCTGCAAGTAATAGCAAATGAGTTCATAAACATTTTACAATTTTTTTGATGAATTAACTATTTTGTTACAAAAACCAATTCACAAATTTAATATATTTTTTGACATTGAGTTTTTCTTGCAAAACCTTTGTTGTTTTTGTTAGGTAAATAGTAGAAGTTCTTAGATCCAACATTGTAATTTATTGCAACCCCCCAAAAGGAAACCTACGATAATGATCTCAAGACTAACATTCTTTTTTTACATTAAGTAAAGTGGAGTTTACTTTTTTCCCCTTTGTTACATGTTTTACTTCTGTGTATGGCATTTTTATATCCAAAATATGTATATGTCAGTTGACCAATCAAAATTACTAAATTTTTAACAATTTCCAACCATGTGTAATTTGTATTCTCACGAAAGCATGACTGTTTTCTTAATTCTTTTAGCATAAAAAATTTCTAACTTTTGCTATGTATTAAATAACATAAAACTAACACCTAGTTTTAATGTTATCCCATCAGAACTACTCGACCTAAATGAGATCTCTTTTATTTTTATGAGCTCCCCTGTCATCATTTTTTATAGTATGTTCATATAAGCATTTTCATAATAAATAATTTTTTACCTTTTTAACGTTTTTTAGAAATTGCTTTTGTCTTGAATGCATTTTACAAAACGATTTACCAAGATTACTGGTCAAATTCTGAAATCTAAAGAAGTATAAGATTTAACATATTTGTATTTTAAGGAGATGGAGTTTACATGCCTAAGCAGATATTGTTAGACGAATACCTTCTCAATGAGTCAGGGGTTATTTTCGTTGGTTCATCAGATAGATATTCACCTCGATCTTGGAACTTTGGTCAGGTATTTAAGTTTTTCATATATTGGAAACTTTTTGCTTTTTAGTTTGACTCTCCGGCACTGGAAGTAGCAATGGATCTTCTTGATTGTGGTCTTATGAGTGCTGAAGCGCGACAAACACCCATCTATGTTTCTCGTCATATTTCTGCATTGGTATTCAGAAATTTATTTATGTATGCCTATACCTTATAAAAGAATATACTTCAAGGGCGGCTACACAGGGCAGTCGAAAGATCCGTGGTCCTTTTAAGATAAGAAAAATTCATTAAAGTAGTGCAATAAAAAATTTCATTCAGAATTCTTTGCCTTGGCCTCCCCTCTAGGAAAAATTGTTTCTTTGTCAATACACCAGTTTCTTATGAAATTATACAGATAGCCAAATATAAATCCTCACAAATAAATAAATAAATAAATATATATATATATATATATATATATATATACATGTATATGTATATATATGAACTAATAAAGGTATTAGTTAAGTTCAAATTTTAGACAAATTGTAGCGATGAAGACAACGGTATTCTGACTGGAAGATGGACAGATGATTATCCAGCTGGAACTTCTCCTAGTCGTTGGACGGGTAGTATCGAAATTTTGCAAAAATATCATGAGACAAAAAAGCCTGTTCAATTTGGCCAATGTTGGGTATTCTCAGGTCTAGTTACTACAAGTAGGTATTCATTCATCTTGAATGGCACAATATTTGCACTCGTACCTCATTATACTTTACATTGATCGTGAGATTTTTTTATATGTGGTGTATTGATGTAGAAGAATACACTGACACATGATCAACACAGAATTTTGAGAGAATTATGTTTGCTTTTAAAAAAGACGCCCATTTCTCCAAGACATTGTCTGAGTCAGATGATATGAACAAATTTTTAGATCTATCAAAAAATTTGGCCTCTCGCCTTGCGAAAAAATCTTTGTTTTTTAAATTAAGAAATCAAATGGTTACAAATCAGTAGCTCTAGACCACCGTTTATCCTTGAAAAACTCTGACATGTTCCAAGTTTTATTGCATTGGTATTTACTACAGCGCCATGTTATTGAAGTGAATTTTTCAAACTAATCAAATCCAAACTTCATAAATACGTTATACCATATGTGATAGGCTATTTTAGAAACCCTTTGACTATTACATCCAAATTCTAATACAGTTTCCAAAATCACTTACACACTAACAACCTGTATGATATACATTTCGATTATTTTAATGATATTGAATATTTTGCAAGAATAAGTTTGCCTTCTTAAATAATGTTTGGATTTTTATAAATTATATTAAGAGTTTTCTCTGAAACTCATCGTTTTAGTTTTGAGAGCTCTTGGTATCCCTTGTAGAAGTGTTACTAATTTCGATTCAGCTCATGACACAGACGTCAACATGACACTCGATGTGTACGTCGACGAGGATATGAAACCAATCAGAAGTGGCGATTCTTGTTGGTAATCTATTCAACTATTGAAAAAGTGTATAATTTAACACAACATTTATTATTTAATTCCAAAGCATTGCATCCTTAGGCCACGGTTAGACTAGATGATTGGTAGCAAGGTAAGATTCAAAATCCCATCACATTGTTAATTATCTGGGTGGTTAGACGTGCGGTTTTACCAAAAAGTGACAGATCACGCGGTACCAATCATGTACTCCAATTTTGGTCTAAGTGGGTTGTAAATTTCACACTAGTTTCAGTAGAATTTTAAGACTGGCTGATCTTTTTCAGTCTGTTTTCTTCCCAGTACTCTGTTTTGGGAAAGGGTAAAGCTCACCAAATCAATTGTACTTCATGATAGGTTGCTGCATGCGATCCAACAAAATGTTAATCTTTTTTGACGAAATCAATATATATATATATATATATATATATCAGAAATTTTCAAGCCTATTTCATAGATTCATTTAAGTTGGCATCGCTATTATTCATTACTTTAGGAATTTTCATGTTTGGAATGAATGCTGGTTTCGTCGCCCCGATTTACCTCCTGGGTATGACGGCTGGCAAGCCTTAGATGCTACCCCACAGGAAGCTAGTGACGGTAAGGAATACAAATATATATATATATATATATAGAAAATAATTAAGACATTTTTCTTGAAATCAGCAAACCATGTTGGCACCAAGTTCTTCCTGCTAAAATTACAGATGACAGCTTCATCTAGTGTTGACAGTCTGGTTTCTGTTGATATTGATCATGTATGGACCTCTTTAAAAATAGCAATTTTGACAAGAATGAAAGTATATATCTTCGTCATTTTGTTGCTTAAAGTGATAATTAAATTATTTTTAATTACAAAGTAAAATTTCTGTTAGAATTAAGAGGTAAGTCAAAACTCGAGGGAATCGACGGCGAATTGGAATGTGCTTCGGAGTGCCAATTGAGTATTATTATTTTTAAGCAAGCTACATTTTTAGAAGTTGTTTCGGTCATTAGTATACTTTTTCATAATCAATATTTACCATCTTATATTAACTGAAAAATTTGATTACTATCAAATTTCGCATGAAGGCATTTATCAAGCTTATTAACTACTCTTCACAAACCATGTACCATTGAAATCTGCATGTACACCAATGGCAGTTATTGGTTGAAAACTTTTAGGTTTTAGTATTATTCATTTTTAGGAATTTATCGCGCTGGTCCTTGTCCTGTATCCGCAATTAAAGATGGATCAGTGTACCTATGTTATGATGGGCGCTTTATTTTCGCCGAGGTCAATGCTGATCGAGTAATATGGCAAAGAAAGAAAGGCGAATGGACTCCTATTAGGATAGACCGAGACCATGTTGGTACCAGAATTCTAACAAAGGCGGTTGGTGAAAATGAAGGAGATAACTTAACTCTTGACTACAAACAATCTGAAGGTGATTTATTCATTATTTTAGAAATATTTTTTGAAAATTAGCGAAGATAAAATTACTAAATTGACTAGTGGTTTCAACAATGTTTTCGGTAGTATTTTTAAAGTTCTTGTAATAAATTTTATTCACATCTATTTCTTTAGGTATAATTGTAAATTTGCCGATAATTATATTTTTTCTCTGATTTTCAAAGATGATCAAATTGTGGAAAATCAAGAGATATTCTCAGTTTAGAGATGGACATGAAAACAATGACTGTGACCAGGTTGACCTCATGCGAAAATGAGAACGCATCTCGTTTTGATCGACGAAATTATTTTTGCCAAATATGTCAAATTTTCAATGTTTGAATTAAGAAAACCAAGTAAGCAAAAAGCAATCAAAATCAATACATACAAAATAAAAAAAAGCGCGTAGCTAAAAAACCAAAACAAAAATATAAAAATGAATGACAAAAAGCAATATGAATAAGCAATGATGATTCGCGCATGTTCTCTTCATCTTTTAAATTATTCAAAATTTCTGGTTATAATAATAATAATAATAGTACGCTTTAATTCCTGTACTTTTTACAAAGTAAAATGAAAAGGGAACGCTAAAATTTACAAATATTGCGGGAGGGTAGCGTTATTGACTAAATGCCTGCATGCAACTGGAAAAAATGAACGATCATATCTCGAAGTACGACAGCGGGGAAGTCCAAAAGCTTGTCTGGTATTTCTCTGAGAAGACACCTTTATTATCAAAATATGCAATGCGTCGCTCATTATTACCTCCGCAAAGGAGGTTACGTTTTTGGTAGCGTTGGTTTGTTTGTCTGTTAGCAACTTTACGAAAAAAGTAATAAATGGATTGACCTCAAATTTTCACCAGAGGTGCCTCTCCGCTCAAGAAGGAATCCATTAAATTTTGGTGCTGATCCGGGGGACACAAGCTGTGTGGCTGAGGTGTGCGCTCTCCGAGTGCTTTTCTAGTTAATAATTGTTATTAAAAATTTACGCTAATTCTTGATGTAGCGCAAAGATGAAAACGAGCATTCGCTATTACAAGCTGTGAGCAGCAATGTTAAGAATAACTTGATTAACTTATGAATCTGAGGATACATCATCTTAGCACCAGCAATTCCATTCATAAACTCTTGTAAAGTTGCAAATGACGTAACTGGATGAATTTTAATATCATTTTCTAAAGCATTTACATCAGAAAAACATTTATTTTTTTATTTTAATTTTAATGTGCTCTAAATATTTAATGGAGGCCCATTATAGCCCGTTCTCTTCGAAATTAAGGGGCTAAATCCCAACCCTTTCCCCGGTTCCACCGCCCCTGTTTCGAGGTGATTATATAAATGTATGTTCCATTTCAAACGAATTCTGCCATAATATTGCCCCTTAGTTAATTTTTCACTTTGAAGTTTATCAGGAAATATCTTTCGAGTAATTTTAACTTAGGTAATTATTATTTATAGCTGAAAAACTCGCTCATTCTGAGTTTTAGAAAGCTCTGACCATTTACTTTTTACACTAACTTATTAAATTTATCAATTGGATTTAGAGTTTCTGTCAGGCTGTTCCTTTGTTCATAGGGCAACAGCGTCGGAAGTTTCTTACACAATGTATACACATGTGTTATGCATGCGTTCACATCAAGGCTTCCGTTAACTAAATTGTATTTGCCAAAAATGTTTTTAGCACTATTTATAATTAAATATCTTTCATGAATGGAAGAATTTTATATAAAAATCTTAAGCTACTGTACAAATGTTGGGATTGGTTTCCCTAAAATCTTTTGAAGTAGACTAATGGGTAATCCACTAAATTCTTGAAATCGGGTACTCAAATTCCCTAATGTATGTAGCTAACTTTTGGTTTTTGATGCAGTGATTATGTAGATACTGTGCATCTGATGCTCTTTTCTCTCCATGTATTATTTTATCATTAATAATTCATTCATTGACTAATTCATTATTATTCTCAGGATCATTTGATGAGGCTGTCGCAAAAAGGAAAGCTGTGCGCTTCGGAACAAACCCTGATTTTTACAAATCAAAGGAACCGGTAACAGAAGACATTGAACATTCGCCAATAAAGTTTAATGAAGTAATTTTGGCATCTCAAGACTTTGATGTTTCTGGTCATTTAATGGTACACTCATTTTTTATCTTTAGGGAATAATTTCAGTTGGACTATTCATTGAATTCTCTTAATTTTCTTTTAAAATTGTTTTCGTATATTTGAAATAATTGCTTTTTTTCTAAAATTCGTTAATGTTACTTTCGATTTATTTCCACATTTTATAGATCTTGCAACACAGTTCTTTACTTTTACTGTTTGTGCTGATTGAGATTTTGAAGGTTATATTTTAGTTCTACAATATGTCCACTGAAAGCCGTAGAATATATGGACGGTTAACCGTGGAGCTACTTCAATACACGGGATGTAATTTAGATTTGTTGATGCAAGAAATAGTTGATATTACAATTCCAGGAAGCGACGGTAAATAGTTCTTTTTTTGTGAATCAAATTTAATTCGACAATTGAAAAACTTCATTTTAAAAGTTTATTTCACAATGCTTTAGAGACTTTTTTAATTAATTTTTATCAAAGTTCCTTTTGTCTTTGGAAGGTTTTAAATGTTGGATTTATTTTTTTAAAAAAACTTTATTTTTTAAGCACTGATTCTTAGTAAATCAGTAACTTTTACATTAGAATATTTTTGAAAATGTAAGTTGTTTATGTCTAGCTATCATTTTGACCATGAGAAATATTCTGTTCCATGCTCTTCATTCTATTTCTATTTATGAACGATTTCGTTCCTCAAGTTAAGCAGACTGCACGTTTTATCCTGATGATTCGCGCATGTTCTCTTCATCTTCTAAAATTATTCGAAATTCCTGATTGTCTGCCATAGATTGATCTTCCTTGAACTGATTAAAATCGAATTTCTTCTTTTCAATTAAGACCAATTTTACAATTCTCCTCGTATTCTTCTCAACAATTATCTAGTTGAATTTAAAACTAATATAATTGGCTATCGACTCTTCGTCATGCTTCTCAAAGCTGGTTTGTCGAACGAACGTTTGCCATTACAATTGACTGTATCATGTATCGTACTCTCGAAATTATTTCTTACATCCTTCCAATATCTCTTCATCCAAAATAACTTGACTTAATATGTTTCAATAAACCTATCATTGAACATTACGACATCGCTATCTCTGACTATCTAAAATTCTCTCCATTGGCAACAGATCCTCTTCTAATTTTACGCTTCACTTCCCAGAATTCAAAATTTCTTTTATCGAATAATTTCTTTTGACCTAATTACATGATTACATCCTACAAGTTTCAAGCTGCAGCTCTTATCATATTTCTAAAGCCCAATAACTAAATATGGGGAATATCTTTCAAATACAACTTCTTTGTACCTTTTTTTCTTGTCAATCCATTTCAAAGTTTTACCCACTTTGTATGTAAAAACTCATGTCGCCCCTATAATTGTTAATTCCTTCCATTTTTCATGTGTTAAATATAGATACACTACTATATATATGTAATAGGTATAGTTGTGTTGTGTTTGTTTTATATGTTCCCTTTAGAAAGAAAGTATGATTTTGAGGTAAAATTCAAGAATCAGCTTTTGAATATGAAAGATGAAAGACGTTTAAGAATCCTCTTCACACTGTTTGTACCTGAAACTCACCAGGTGCTAATAATCAATCGCACATGCCCAATTATTCTACCCACCGTTACTATAGAAGTATGTTTGATCGTACTATATAAAATACATGTAGATGCTGAACTATTGTATGCTATGGGTAGGCTATTGATATCACAAACTTTAGGCAAAGAACACCGATGTTAGTGTTGGTGAAAGTGTGGAAATCCGTCTCCTGGTGGCTAATCCTTACAAAACTCGTTTGACAATGTGTGACTTTACCATTGAAGGACCCGGTTTAGAAAAGGCAAAGACTTTACCAATAGAGTAAGCTTTTGACTTTTAAATTTTGAAGTCCCATATTAATTTATTTATTGGATTTTGCATTTTGATTCAAAAAATCGTTGACTAATGAGTGTTTAAAATTTTTTTAAATAAATCATAACCGAGGTTGCCAATGACTGAGTTTCTAGTTTTATTTCTCAAAATCGTGGAAGTTTGGATTATTACCAACTTTTTTATTTGTTTTTAAAAATATATATGAATATAAAATTTAATTGATATAGTTAAAAGTAATGTATATTATTTTAAAAATTATAAAAATTATTTCGAATTTTTCTAAACTAGTTTAGAATCGTTTAGATTGGTACCACTTCAAATTGGTTTCGTAGTTTATTTTAGTAAGTTCCATTATCATTGAAGGAATTTATTGAATTTTTTGTATGCGACTAGTAACTGCCTAATAACTTTACCAAACTAAGTATTTTTCAATTGTTTCACTTAATGTAGGACAATGTTTCAATATATTTCTTAATTGTAATTTTGTTTTTCATAGGAATGTAAAGCGGAATCAATACGCCGTAGCATCGACCTTCATCGTTCCACGACGTTCAGGAAAGAGAAAACTGATTGCAACATTCAACTGTCGACAGTTTCAAGGGGCCATCGGCGAATTGATGTTCTCTGTAAAGTAGCTTTCGAAAACTGCTTTTGTTTCTTGGATTCATAATGATGTTTAAGATAAATGAAGAAAAATTTAATATAGTATTTTATGTTCTTTTGAATTGTCTTGCAATTAGTATGTCACTAAATATGGTACAAGACAATCGCTGTCAACATTATGGCTATCAAATAGTACGATTTAAGGGTAGTAAGTAACTACTCATTGTTAAATGTAGTAATTAAGATACTAGGAAATCGAAGTCGAAAAAATTTCTTACAGGGAAACTCTAAACAAAATATTATTGGTATTAATCCTGAAATCGTCAATAACTTATTATTTATCACAGTAAAACAGGATTTTTAAATTTTTACTTCTATTAGTTTTCCCAAATAGAACAATTTCATTGTTACGACGTGGTTTTGACGTCGTAGTAGCTTAAATATGTCGTTCAATAAATATTTGTATCGTTTTAGTGTCAAAATTTTGGCGTAAATTGCACAAAGTTTGTAAAGTATTTATTGCTAGGATTTTATTGTCTTAAAGTATTTCGCAACTTACTATTATATATTTAGCACTGTAATCTCAAATATAACAAAATCATCCAAAATGCAATGTATTTTCTACAATAGCATTTATTATAATAACAACAAATGTAATTAATGCTTTTGTACAAATCAATATATATAATTTTTAAGGAATTCTAGAAGAATGTTCACATGTTAGTTGTGAGTGCATCCAAATTTCAGTGTGCAAATGGAAATCAGTTTGTTTCCTTAAAATAATTGCATGTTCTGTGTCGTCTTAGTAGCGTTTGATGTTGCAAATAACGACGTCGTTTTGATAGCTTTGTTCTTACTGGGTTGCAGTAGTACGTTTGTCACTTTAGAGTACCCTTGGACATTTTAAAAAATAAAGTAAAATTCACAAAAAGCATTTTACAAACAATGGTAATTACTGAAACAATCTTTTCTTCCTTCTAAACATAAGCATAATTTTTTTGGCCTGATAGTTTGCAACATCCTCGTTTTTCACAAACCCCATCAGTGTGTACACTTTTTTAGAATTAATTGTTTTTGTCCACCACGGCTTCTTTTGATCGTAATTTGTTCGATGTATGATGCAAATCCTATTCTTGGAGTGGAGAAATCATGACTGATCGGTTGTGTGCTAGCTGCAACGAAATGTGTTTGAATGTCGCTCAATATTTACCATGTAATGCATGTGGAGTGTTGTGCATTCATGTGAAATGTGCTGGACTCTCAACGGAGGTTATTAGATGTGGTAGGTTTCTTTGGCAAAGTGATAGCTGCTGGGAAAACAACTCTATATCAATAAATTCGGACACTTTAAACGAAGTGTTGTTAGTAGTAAAGGGGGTTCCCGGAGACGCCACAAAAACGCCTCTGATTGGTCGAGAGCTTATGACGTCACACGTCACGTGACAGACCGCGAATATCGAAGGGGTGGTTGAACCGCTGAGTCATCTAATTGACATCTACCACTAATTGATTTTTTTTTGACCGGTTGACAGCTCGGGGGGTAAAACCATATTGATTGACAGATTGTGAATATTGCCAAGGGTGGTTGGGTGTTGAG
>CABFPE010000525.1:563890-575663 GCA_900660155.1 Hofstenia miamia | reverse complement strand
GGCTATCACTATTTCAATTTTTTTTGCTTTTATTAGCTTATGTCAGATGTGCCATGAGATTGGAAGTTTCAGTTCTGCCTCTTCAGTTGTAAATATTGCCAATATCCTCACCATTTTTCTATAGCATATCTCTGGTGCATTTTTCTCTTTGAATATTAACTGCTTAAAATCTTTTTTCGTGATTAGCTTATAGGCTTTGTTTACTTCTGTTAGTGCTATTTCTACTGATTTTTGTTGCAATTTCATGTTTTCCCATATTTTTTGGATATGTTGTAGGTGCTGTTGTCATTGTGTCAGACTGCATTTTATGAATAGTGTGTTGGCCTTCTCTATGCCATCTGTGTCTATTGTTAGCTCAATCATTTTTGTTTGTTTATAGAGGTCAATCACAATGCATGGATCTACCATTATTCTGTAGATTTGTGCCCAGTACTCTATTTGTAGATCAAATCGTATTAATTCTGGGATTGTTGTGCTTCTTGGAGGTCTCTCCCAAGGGAAGATGTTTTCAGTTTGCATGCATGCTTCTTGTAGGTGTTCAGGGATGTCTTTGTTTGGGGGCACTGTGATGATTACTACTCTCGTTTTCTGTACTTTTGCCATTCTTAATGTTTCATCAATCTTCTTTTCCAGGTTTTTTGTATATTCCTTTTGTTTCAATACATGTATAATTGTGAGGTTTTCCTCATCCATGTTAATTTCTGGTAAGTAATTATTTACTTTATCTAACTATATTAATTAAAACCAATAGTTTTTGGTAATAGCTGAAGTAATATTTATTAAATAGCTATTGACATTGCCAGGTTTTGAAGTACTATAACTACACACTACAAATTAAGTTTAAGTCAGTTACAAACAGCATTGAGAGCTGCACTGAGTTAGGATAGGGAGCACATAAGTACTTCAATGAACTGAGACTTGGAACTACTCAATTGATGATGGATGTGCATGTGGATTGATTTGGAGATGAGGGTTGGCCAGAGGCCATAGCCAAATCACAGTGAAGAACTGCGACAGTAGAATACTTAAACAGTATTGAGTTACTTTAAAGTTAAGTAAAGATTAACAATAGTGTATCTCATGTCAGAGTTTAGCAAAAGTTAACATCAGTACATCCCTATCTGCATATAATGAGGAACAATAATTTAAAAGAATCATTTACTCTCTGTTAAAGCCTGGTAGCAGATGCTACATGCTGATTGACCAGTTGTAAATACCTCAAGGAATCTTTGTCATCACACAGTCATACCACTATTTCTTGTATTTTCAATTACTCTGACTACTACAGCACAAACCTCCTTCTTACTGACATATGTAGTTCTGTCACAAGTTTTGTTTCCAAGGATTGCCATGTTTTCCTTTGCTAAAAACTTCACAATGTCTATCATAACATTGTCCCTAACAACAGCATGATTGTGATTAACTTGATCATTCCAGATATTATGTTGATTTCCAAAAAATATTTTCAATCCTAATCTTGGAGGGCCATCTAACCTTAACAATCTCTGAATAATGATGATTGACTGATGCCTCATCACTTTCTATGTTACACACAATTATGTTAAAGTCACAACATCCAGTTGTTGTCCACGTGCTTGAGGCCCTAATGCGCCTAAGCAATGCAATATACATAAAAAGTGCCTCACAATCACTGTAGCATCTGCTACCAGGCTTTAACAAAGAGCTAATTATTCTTTTAAATTATTATTTATTGTTAGATGTGGGTAGGGATGTACTGATTTGATCTTTTAATCTGATAGAATGTATCTTGCTATTAACTTATATTAATTTCAATTAATCCAATACCATTTAGGTATAACATCGTCACATTTTTCTTCCTGTGACTTCGCTGTGGCCTCTGGCCAACTCTGATCCCCAAATCAATCCACAGCTGTGTGCCTCCATTGTTGATTGAATTGTTCCAAGTCTCAGCTCAACAAAGTAACTTGTGTTCCCTATCCTAACTCAGTGCAACCCTCAAGGCTGGAAATAACTGACTTAAACTCAATTTGTAATGTGTAATTTTGTACTTTCCAACCTGGGAATGTTAGTAGCTGCTTAATAATTAGTACTTCAGCCATTACCAAAAACGATTGGCTTAAATTATTATAAATAAACAAAGTAAATAGTTACTTGCAGCTTCCTACCAAACATTTAGATAACATACATGCTCAGTCTATATATCAGTCTATTTATAGGTCACCTAATTGTTCAGGCTAATGTAATATAAGTATAACCTATTGTAGACCATCTAGCCTTATCACAGAAAATCAATTATTTAATGCATGCAAATGAATGAATCAATAGTCAGCTAAACAGAGAAAGACTTCTATTCATACCCCTAATGTAAATGCAGATTCATGGCTTGGATTAAGGACCCTTGAATCACTCCCAATGTGTGTCCAAGCCACTACTGTTGCATCTACTGTTTAGCTTGACATGATTTAGAAATAAGCAAACCAAATGAAATCTAAAGATAAGATTTTTGAAGAATTTACATCAACAGTTTCCAAATTAGTTTCAGCTCTATTTATACTCTAATTCAAAAAGTACCTGTTGTTCAAAATTTGAATTTAATTCATCTGCCAAAATGGCTAAAAATAATGGAAGTGATTTTGGCCCCTTCGTTTAGTCAAATTATTTGACAACAAGTACTAATTTGCTATTTTATTTCTTATTTGCATTTACAAAAATAATGATGATAAATAAACTTAAATTCTTTTAATCAATAAATCATAATTCGATCTTAATACTGACTAATCCTTTGATCTTCTCTTCCTTAGCAGCATTATTGTTTGGATTATGCTACACTGTAAAAATGTATAATACAGTCCCTCCTTTTTGCATTGATTGTTGGTAAATTTATCAAATTCATTTGGCAATTACTAATGCAAAATTTGAAGAGATATATAAAAATGAAACAAATATATTAAAACTTGGAGATAAATCAATGTCTGCATTTATAGCATATAGCAAATCAGGAACTACATCAAAAATTACTTAAATATACAATAATTTTATTTTGGAAGGAAATAAACTTTTGTATAATTCTCTGTGGGTCAAATCACAATTATGTTAAATGAAAATTAAATATGGAAACATTTAGAAAATTAATTTTCCTTGAAGTAGTAAATGTACATTTCTAAATTCTACAATGGTAAAAAAATATATTCAGATAATATTCTATTGCTATTTTACATTGAAGAAGACATGAAGAACAAATCAATCAGTGTATTTGTATATTAGGATCAAATTTTATTCATAAGAGGCGCATCTAAAATTTGAATTAATAAAATGAACATGTTGTAGGAGTGGTTTGGTGTATTCTTTGAATTGGTGATCAAGATGTCTTTGTAATTTAAATGACACACTCAAAAGGCTCACTTAGCTTGCCTTTTGAGCCATTTTCCCATTGAGAAAAAATTTATTTATTGAATTGAAAAAACCATGTGTTCTTATATTTCAGTTTTTTACTGCAGCATGTATTGCAATCAATTATACATCTCTTTAGCTTCACAGGTAAAATAGCAATATTAGTTTTATTATGAAAAATCTCACAAAGTATTGAATGAAATACTTCAAAAACTGATTCTATGTGTGCTAGTAATTGAATTCATGGATATTTTATGTAGCCCAAACTATCATAGCCTGCACATTCAACTTTTCAGTTGAATGCACTTGCATAATATTTGAATATGGAAAAAAAATGAAAAACACTAATATCATATTTAAAGCAAAGAGGCAATAACTTATAAACACACAAAGAAACAAACAAAATTCATCCTAACTAACCTGTGCAAATTATTGCTAAAACAATATTGAAAAACAAAATTACTGTTTTTTCAAATTTCAATCAATATTCATATTATTTCATTAAATTGTGAATGAAGCATTGATCAAATAAAAAATCTAACAGTGCAAATATATTTGAATATGGAAAAAATGAAAAACACTAATATTGTATTTAAAGCAAACAGGCAATAACTTGTACACATACAAAGAGATAAGCAAACTTTTAACTTAGCTAACCTGTGCAAATAATTTTTAAAATTGTTGAAAATGAAAACTTTTAACATAAAAATTTTACTTATAAAAAATTTTCTAGAAATTAAAAACCATACAATCTTTATAATATAATATGCTTCCTCTTTAAAAAGAGGAAACCTATTTTCACTGTCAGGTCCATCTGCTCTCAATTCCACCATTTCTTCCATCAATACATTGACAAAAAATAAATGGAAATATACCAATCCCTCTTAACATAAAATCTAAACAAAAATTAGAACAAAAGTCAACTAATGAAGCCCTTACAAAAATGAATTTCTTTGCAGCAACTTCCAGATACTTTCACATTATGCAAAATTAAAATAAATAGCTTGCAAATCCAGCTTGGCAAGTGAAAACAATTCATCAATTTACACTGAAATGACAGCTCAGTGTAAAAATTTAATAGCAGAAATTGATTTGGAATCATAAAATGTAGGTAGAATTAGCAATTTTCAACAAAATATCACTTTGTGATGATTCAAGAAAATCAAAACTCTTAGAACTAACAAATCTTAATGATAATACCAATATATTCAACAAAATTACACAATATGACCTGTAGATCAACTTGTAATACTAAAGATTAACATATTTAAATAATTTGAGACCTGTAGAATCTAAATATTACATTGGTTTTTTCATTTTAAGCCATAGTTAAAGAGGAGTTTTAAAAGAAATCTTGCAAATTTCAGTTTTCACATTTAATTCATTGAATGACAGTGAAAGGGTTTCTAAATCTAGAAATTTAATGCCAGAAACACATTTGCCAGTCTTTAATCAATGTAGAAACATCAATCTTTACTGAGAAGTAGTAGTCAATGCTCTGAAAATTTATATTATCAAAAACACAGATATACCAGTATAATCAATAACCACAGCAAAACCTCAATGAAATTGACAGAATGAGTAGTATTAAGAGACTCGTAGCCCTTCTCACTTTTTCCTGATTGGTCGAGAGGTGGCTCATAGCCCTTCTCACTTTTTTGTGATTGGTCGAGAGGGGNAGCTCTCGACCAATCAGGAAAAAGTGAGAAGGGCTATGAGTCTCTTAATACTACTAGAATGGATCACAGATATCAAAAAATTTAGTAAAATGTAAATGAATTTTCAAGGTTTATCCATAATATCCATTTTCATCATCCATAATATACACTTAAAATAACACTGATTTTTTGCAAGATTTTAGGGGTGTCCTAATGTGAAGTGTACTATTTTAAAACAAAATTTTAAAGTTTAAAAATATTCAGAAGTAAATGCAAATTTATAGAGTTTTTTTCAAGAAAAATCTTTATAATTACTAACCCATCTTATTGTGGCATCAGCATGGAAATCTGTGTTGATAAACACCAGGATTTGCTGATCTCTCAATAATTCACAGCCTGACTCCAGAGCTAAATGAGCCTAACCCTACTAAAAGTTAAAGTTAGCAAGGAGATCAGGTAAGGGAAGGGTGTATGGCCACATTTATCTGACCTGAAACAGAGAACCTTAAAAGAAAGAGTTAGACAGGAGCCAAAATTTCAATAAAGTGGGAGAGAAGCCCTATAAGTTCTTGAGTGAAAAGTGTATCCTACATGCTACATATACATTAACTCAGTGCAGGCCTCAGGTCATACAGGTTAGGTGCTGCAATAAAATATAAAACATAACAAATGACAAGCAGTTATGTAAATCCATATTCCTAGGCCTGCTGAAGTGCCATAGTAATGAGCTTGTAAAGCTGTACCTGAACAAGGCACCCTCAGCAACAATCAGACAATTTAGAAAAGCATTTTAAATAAATTACATATGCAACAAGAAGTAAAGGTTGAGTAAAATCTATTAAATGTTTTCTAACAAAAGCAAAGTATTTAAACAGAAAAACAGGTAGCTATAAACAAAAAGTAGATCTAAAGCATACCATAAATATTAGCAGGTGCCTCATGAACTTTAGCATTGTGATAACTAATATAAGAAATACTGCATAGCAGAAGATTTAGACATTCAACAATAGCACAGATTATCTAACCCTAATACAATTGAGACAACTTGCAAATTCATTTAAATATTGTACCATTTAATATTTATTAATTTCAAATTACTATATATTAAAATGTTTGTGAATGCAGTGGTTGATGCCACACTATAATATATATATCTAAAAGAGAAAATTTCCCATTATGCAAAATTGACAGGGAATTTTTGAAAATTGAATTTTATTTCTTGTATTACTACAAATATCTCAAGTAAAAATTTCCAATTTTTGAAATTTTAATTTTAAAAAAAAAGTTTTTTTTTAAATTTTTGAAACTTTCAATATTGTTAAAGGTATAAAAAAAATAAAATCTCCTTTCAGAACTGCTAATTTTGTTTATAGCTTCATTATATCAAAAGTTCTTAAAGAAATTATTTTTTTAAAAAATTAACACAGCTCTGACCAGAAACCCTCAATCATTATTGATCTTAGACCCATACATGCTGAGAACCAAATTTTTTCAGTTAAATTTGCTACTTTAAATTTAAATGGAGCTGTAATATCTTAAAAATTTTTGTTGCTATAGCTTGCTAATGCTAAGTTATAATATCTAAGGGCCAACCTGGATTTTAAAAATAAATTTTTTCTTTAATAAAATTAGTGGCTGTGTGAAATTTTTATCTTGAAATTTCATACAATTCTTATCAAAATTCAGATCACTAGAGTGAAAAAATAAAAAAAAATTCAAAAAAAGTTTTCTTTTCAAATAAATGGTATAAAAAATTTAAAAATTTATGCTTATTAAAAAATTTATATACCTTCTAATAATGGGACTTTAAAAAACTTTTAATTTTCAAATAGCAATGCCAATTTTTTTATTGTGCTCTCCAAATACAATCAATGACAACAAAAAATTATTTTTCAGCTAGAGCGGACATTTTTGACATGTTCAGCCTTGTAAAATGTTTAAGAGCTTCAAATTGGCGAGTTCTATAATCCTGCAAATCTTTAAAGGTTATATCTGCAATATTGACATAGAAATTGGAAAAAATGTGTTTTTAGAGGATCTATAGAAAGCAACTAACATTGCTTAACAAGCAGAATTGCAGTCCACTGGTGCAGAGCAAATGTAAAAGCTCTGAAACTGGTGGAACAATCACAGAGAGAGATGATATTTTCCTAACTAAAATTTATAAATAAAATATCAAATTTTACAAACAAGTACTTTCTGATTAATTAATTTGCCAGAAAACTGAGGATGTAATTGCTTTTTGTTTTAAAATTCAAATCAACAGGTACTTGTTTTGATTAAAAATATAAATTGAGAGGAAAGAATGTAGCAATTGATGAAGTATTTTTACAGTTTGATTAATTATTAGAAATGTCAAGCTAAATGATTTGTGCTGAGTAGTGGTCAAGATCCCATGATGGAAATGATTCAAGATTCTTTGCCTGTGATTCATGAAATGCATTTAGGTTAGGTATATGGCTAGGAGTTTATGATCTCCAATTTAACTGACTATTGATTGTTTTTAATCATGTACTTTATAAGAATTTGAAAACAGCTAGTTAGCCAAACATAGGATATATATTAACCTTTTTAGATCTAAATTGTTGAAGATAAAGTGACCAATATTGAGACTCTTTATAATAATAATCATCTTTTTTAAATGTAGGTTAAGAAGCTGCTATTTGTTTAATTAAGTAATTTGAATGCCAATAGTTTTTTGCTAATGGCAATGTTTTAGCTATGTTAACTTGTTAATGAACAGCTAGTGACGAGTCAGGTTGCACAAAACTTATGTCAGTTTATTTATTGGAACTGAAACACAACATCACACAATACAAAGATAGTTTAAGTCAAGTAGTGTTTGATCATTTGTAAGTACCATTATATGTTAAAGTACACATAATAAGCCTTCTTTGAGATGAGTGTCAAGGATTCACTGAAGGAATTGAATTAATGGATTCATTGCAGGTAAGGAGAACAGCCTTGGGCAGATGCCCATTATACAGGACAACTGTAGAGCAATGAAATTTCACCTAAATATTGATTGTTAATCTATCTGCTAATAATTGTTAACAGAGGACTATTATTAATCCATAAAGCAGTTGAGAACAAGTAGCTCCCTTCCCACTAAATTGTTGGAGAACCAAAGGACTACATTTGGACAACATGATGTTGTGCCTGGTAGGAGATGCAATACAACCACCAAATAAATGAAATTACAATTAATCAAGATTGACCTGATGTTAGATCATTCAACACCATCACATAGGATAATGGTCAAACTAAAAATGGCAGTAGACAACAAACAAAACTTGGTCAACAATCAAGATCACAATGCTGACATCAAGATACCATACCTTGGTAGACAACATACTAGATGAAATCAAAAGAAGCTAAAAGTTACAAACACAATTTAGTTTCCATAGCATATTCCAAGAACACAACTGCCCACTCATTAACACTAGAATTTCCAAGTGGGTCAAAATTGACTGAAATAATAATTTTGTTTACTTGTGTATGCATTTATTAATAACAGCAGGAGGTATATGCACAACCAATCAAAGTGATAATCAATTTGAATTTGCAATTGTAATTTTTTTCTTTTTTTCATAAACTTCTATTTTGAAATCCTGCCTGAAAAAGAATCACAATGAGTAATGGCCTATCCAGTGTTAAATATGAAAGTAATGCATGGATCATGACAATTTTTCTAACATATGATAAAAACTATGTGCACAATTGATAGACCCACTAGGATCAAAATTGCAAGCAAGAAACATTTTTGAAATAGCTGTATAACTAATAGCGCAAAATGTTAAAAACTGGCTGCTGGCAAATGTAAATAAAGCATATCTCCAGTTAAAAGCAGAAAGGCAATAGCACAGTATGACAAACAAAGGCAATAGCACAGTATGACAAACTATTCATACAAATCACTAACAATGAGACACTCATATGAAAGCTCTCTCCAATCAAGTTTGCACACAAATTAGGCATTCCCCCACAGAAATCTACATATTCTCAGAGAAGATCTGGAAGTATATGTGGTGTGCCACAGCTGATCAACACTTGTGACAATTCAAGAAACAACTGTGGTTGACAACAAGAATGGTAATCAGAAGGGAACACAAATGAGAGATTTGGTGCTAAGATTAGCTGAAGCTAACATAAATAAGAAATCACAANAGTAATGCATGGATCATGACAATTTTTCTAACATATGATAAAAACTATGTGCACAATTGATAGACCCACTAGGATCAAAATTGCAAGCAAGAAACATTTTTGAAATAGCTGTATAACTAATAGCGCAAAATGTTAAAAACTGGCTGCTGGCAAATGTAAATAAAGCATATCTCCAGTTAAAAGCAGAAAGGCAATAGCACAGTATGACAAACTATTCATACAAATCACTAACAATGAGACACTCATATGAAAGCTCTCTCCAATCAAGTTTGCACACAAATTAGGCATTCCCCCACAGAAATCTACATATTCTCAGAGAAGATCTGGAAGTATATGTGGTGTGCCACAGCTGATCAACACTTGTGACAATTCAAGAAACAACTGTGGTTGACAACAAGAATGGTAATCAGAAGGGAACACAAATGAGAGATTTGGTGCTAAGATTAGCTGAAGCTAACATAAATAAGAAATCACAAGCAGCAATAGAAAAGTTCATGGATGATCACCCATGCTGTTCATTCATCAGAATCCTCAAACAGGATAGAAGAATAAAGTGTGCCAACAAAGATGAAATAATGAACATTATTGAAAACCCTATGGCACATGCAAATACCCACACAAGCATTGCAGTTGATAGAGACATGTAATGATTGATACCTCATTCAGACAATGATCAAATCAGAGGAGAAGGAAAAAATCGCCAAATGGTACTATGAACCACTCAATGAATCACTTTCTAAATCAGTAATGAAATATGTCTACACTGAGGATTTTACAGAAAAATAGCTTGATGAATTAGTAAGGCTGAAAAACCAAGTCACAATAATGTATGAACATGAAACTCATAATCAAGGCAGATGATGCAAATTGCCTGAGCAAAGTGGATTGACTTCTAAATTCTGAGATGGAGCAGGATCCAAAAAGTGTAACTACTAGTGACAATCTGAATATCAGAACTACTGATATAAAAAACCCTGCCAACAACTAAAATACCAATGATCATGCCCAAATGAAAGGTCAGAAACAATCAAATCATAAAACTTCCAATTCTTGAAGAGAACTCATATGTGGAAGACCTGAAACATGGAGAGCAAATGGTACAAGATGAACAGTACATAAGATCAAAGAAACTAGGAATAGAAAGTGAAAATGCCAAAAGAATCTACATAGAAGACCAAATAACACCATATCATATATTTAGAGATACTAAGACTATCCATGAGCAAATAGAAAGAATCCAATGCACCTTAGATGAGACAACAATGTGGACACTCATACTGCATGCTGGAATCAATGATATCACATGGCTGGATCTCATTAAGAAAAAATACAAATATTACAACATATTGAAATGGATAGAAATTATCATAATGATGAGGGTGAATATTAACATCCCAGTAAAAATGATGTAATTAGACATAAGATAAATTATTAGCTTCTTCTCTAAGGAAGTAGCAAATCCAACAAAATTGGAGAAAGTATTCAAGTTACTCCTAACCCTGCCCCAATAGTGAACTCAACACGTCCCTTGCTCACTCAGCAATTATGATAGTGCTTAAAAGGATTTGATTGTAAAAGAACTTCTTTGATATATTCACAGAGAGGATTAACAAGCTCTGCATGAAAATAATGGCAAATATGGCATTGCAAGAAAGGAGGATTCCAAGATGCAAGAAAACAGAGTCAATGGACATGGAAATTATCCTAAAAATCACAAAAAGTGGCAATATCATCATTACAATGGAGAGATGAACAGCAAAAAGAGTTGGTCAAAGACACACACACATGCACTTGCAGATACATTATAAATATATTCAGTGTTACATGTAGGGACTAACAGTTTAGGAGTTAACATCACTGACAACCTAATGGATAAAACAGTTACTGTCAATGACATTGGATTATAACAGAAATAACAATGTCTATCATTGAGTGTATGGAATTTCACACTAATGAAAATGAGTAGCTAAATTTCTACATGGCAATGGTGGTTGCAACTTTAATGATGGAAATTTATGATGTCTAGAAAGATTGATTGATGACAATATTAATTATTATAATTAATGATTGCTACAAAATATTAAATAAATGTTTAATTATGCAAATGAACTTTAAATGCCAATGAGGTGAGTGATTTTTCAACTTTGTTTGAAATTGGAATTAATTAATAACTTATACATTGATTGTTTAAATGAATATAACTCTGATGCCCTCACATTTGATGAAGAATATTTGTTCACTGATGATTGAAGAAGAGAGAAATAATTATATATTATCTAATTTTCATATTAGTATAAAATTACAAATAGAGTAAATAAAGTTAATGTTTAATTTACCTATCATTCACTTACACTGGAATTGTTGTGTAAAGCAATCCAACTTAAATTACACCATGACAGAGTTGTGTGTATAGTGTGATGCAATTTACCAACAGATGTCATGTATGGAGATGAACTACCCAGATAACAATTTAAGGTCTAAACAACGTTGTTTTGGGTTGTTATGTGGTTGTTTTATGTATCAAAAACAACGTTGTTTTAACGTCGAAATGGTACCATTTCATTGGTCGAAACAAC
>CABFPE010000525.1:518768-530372 GCA_900660155.1 Hofstenia miamia | reverse complement strand
GATTACGTTAATATAAATCCGAACCTTTGCCATCATGTTCTTTACACTCGCAATGACATTCCCGAATACGTACGGATAAGCAATACACGTCTGAGACTGTCATACCACCGTCTCCGAGTAGAAACCGGACGGTGGTCTCGATTCGAAAGAGATCAGAGAATATGTTCCTGCAGAACCGGCGTTCAAGACGAAAATCATATCATTTTTTCGTGTCGCTTCACTCTAAATATAACAGACGCAGTTAGAACAAATGCAGCAGATCTGTACTCAAAGTACAATGAAGATGTTATGGATATCAGAACTGTATGTTATTCTGTACATAGATCACTAGAACTGTTTACCTAAGGTAGCAGCAAATCAAAATACAAATCTTTAAATTATTATAAATATATTATAATATTAAAACAATCGTGTCATATATGCTGCATAACTTTGAACATTAGTTGCTATATAAAAAAGCGCTTTGTAATTTATAAATACTGCTATACTATGCAATAGTTATTTTTAATATTAAAACTTGTGAAAGAGGTATTGAAGTTCTCCAGGATGTCGTAAAGAGCTTGCAAATCAGACGAAAATACATGAACTAATTGCTCTCTAAATTAAGACTGTCTCCTTATTGTTGCTAGTAAGACAAAAGCAAACATCTCAAGAAATTTGAATCACATTAATTGCACACCACTAAGCGGAGGAATACTAAATTGATTTCTTCAAAATAAGTGTTGTGCGATAATTCAATTTGCAAGTTCATTACATGCTTTACATCCAAGTGAAATAGTGCGGATTTAAACAAGAAGCCTTAGTCAGCAATAAATCGTCATAGATGGGTTTCATAATTACTAGGTTTTGGTGTAAAACGTGTTTGAAATAAACATTTTCAATTTTTCTATTGAAAAATCAACGTCAGGAATAAAATTTTTAAAAATCCTTTGCAAGTTCTTTAAGAAACCAACAACCAAATTTGCAATAGTGAAATGTCAGATAAAACCTTCCTGACAGGGATTGATCATATATGCATTTCTAGATGATAAAGAAACTTCAGAATTTATTATTTTATTTTCTCACTAATGTATTAACATAGAAAATTTCATACGCGCGAAATCGAATATAATATTTCTCAGATTATTAATGAACCTAATTTTTTCCTATGTTTATGTGGTTTTCCACTAGCTTCACATAGCGCCCATAAATAATATATAATCTAGCTTCCATTTGTGCAATTCATCTGTATGTTGCACTACCAACTTCAAGTGGTTGGGGCTCTAACAAATCTAATGAGAGCTCTGTCACCATATAATATGTAACGTAAAACAAGGGTTTTTGTAAGAACATCAAAATTATAAACTTATATCTTATTTCCATGATTGTTACTAGTAAGTGCACTTAAAGTTAATTGTTGTAGCGTCCGCTGCCCACACACTGACACAATTCATATATAACATGCACGTGTTTGTATGATTATGCCTAATATTTGGTACATAATTTTGGTTCAGTTGTGCAATAAATCACAACTGGGCCTACAAATTTATAACTGAAGTATCTTTCACTATTAATTTTTTGGCCAATTAAAGAAAGATGTGAATTTTTGTTGGTCCCAAAATATTCTCAATTATTTTGCAATTATTTTAAGTATTCTTCAGTAATTTTAAATAAGTAATTCCATATTTTGCTATCTAGATTACTAATATTTCAACGGTGATCAAACTCACTTACCTTCCTGTATTAATATATTGCGCAGATTAATGAAAAAGAAACAGCCAAATTTTTTCACCAAATATCACTCATTGTAATAATTACTGTTACAATGCAAAAACAAAGCAGTACACATTTCTTGAGGGAATGGCATGAATCCCAATTAAAATCACTACAATAGCCTAAAACAGTTTATATATTTGATCATTTTAAGAACTATATAATAGAAATTTAATTAATATGCAGCTATATATAATATCTATGCAACCCAGGGAGAATCAATTTCTTTTCAGTTTTCTGAAAACGTATACTGTTGAGTTTAATTGACAAGTAAAATATAAAATAATATTTATTAATCCGAAACATTAATCTAACAAAGATTTATACAACTAAATATCAGTTAAACAAATGTATTTCTAATAATTAAATTTCAATTTCTATTTTTTACACAAGGTTAAGTGCCTCTTCTCAAAACATATTATATATTAGCAATGAATACAAAAATATAACCGTTATTGCTTATATGTGTAGTAATTGTACCTGACTAGCTATAGTTGCAATATTTAAATAGAGTTACGCGTACAAACTTCTTAAGTGCATTTTTGAATTCAGAGTTTGTTAAGGGGTACGCGAAAAAATTCACCACTAAGTTCATGATCATGAGTAATGTAGAAAACTTTTGGTAAGGACTATCCCATTCCCACAAATGTCTTTTCAAGATATTAACACAGACCATGTAGTGTGCTTGATCTGGAAATGTTGTAATTAAAAATATAAAGGTAACAATAAATAACATTCTTGTAATGTTTGTCTTTGCCTTTGAGATTATTGCACCAGTTTTGGCTTTGCCTAAAATGTATATAAATTAGTTTACGCAAAAATAATGATGAATAAATTTCATAGTACAAGAGGATAATTTATTCTTTAAATTTCTATTTCTTTTAGATATCTTACACAGACCTAATGTTATTAGTCCTAACGAGCTCCTGTGATTTTAAAAGAACAATCAACCATGATTTCAAAATTATATTTAAATTAACCTTAATCTCACAGTAATTTCTACCAATTTTTAATAGTCCTTACAAAATTTTTAAGTGCTTGTGACTTAAAAACTCATAAAGCTATCCAAAATCTAAACTCACACGGGATAGGGGAGCATCTCGCATCTCCTAACTCATTTTCATTTTTACACTGTGAAGACATTAATTAATCTCTGAATTGAATTTTATTGGATACCTGATTGCCTTTGCATACGGACAGTTCTGGAAATTTTGATAGCAATACAAATGTAGCAAAAGATCGGTAGCATCAGTTGAAATGTTATATAACCGATTCCACCAATGATTCCATAGTAGAAAGAAGCAGATTTTGAATAATCTTGGTAACAAACACCATTTTTAACAAATATAGTTACAAAATCGTTGACAGCAATTATTGTGATACTGAAAATCCAAGGAATGCAGCCAAATATGAAGCACACCCAACTATTAAAATAGCTTTTATAGATCAAAGGATGAACAACCGCCACAAACCTTTCCACTGCAATCATGCTAATGACAAACGAGGAATTTTGAAGTGCCTTCAATGATTATTGTAAATTTTTATAAGCGTTTAATATTGTCAATAATATATATATATATATATATATATATGCGCGGTAAGCTTCCAAGTTATCTCAAAATTATTTCAAAATATCATATATTTCTGGTTGTACACCATGTGCAAGATTTCTTAGCTAGTTAGGACTTTGGGCCTATTCTGTCAAACAATTAAAAAAACCTGAAAACTTCACTGATATGTATCAGAGTTGGAATAGTGTCAATTTTTAGGTCCAAGCCCGGCCCAACCAAATAGAACTTAATACCACTTCAAAATGCCACTTATTTTAATCGAGCCCTGCCCGGTCCAAATTATTTTTTATGTGCGCTACTGATAGTATCTTGTACCTCTTGCGTTGATATTAATTTGAATTAATACCTATATGTTTGTATCAAACCGATTTATATGATTTGATTTGATATGAATTTTCATATCAATTGACTTCGGTTAGTTTGAGTTGAAAGTGTATACTTCAATTTTGTAAAATACAAAGTACCAGTAGTAATTTTTGTCAACAAATTTTGCACAAATCAAATCTGGTTGATGAAGTGATTGACTTCAAAAAACAGTTAGATTAATTTTAAGACAATTGTAGATGGGCTGGGCTGCATCGAAAATTTAAGAGCCTATTATCTTAAAAAAATAGGTAATGGCTTACGTTAAAAGTGATACAATGTTTTTGAATGACAAATTTGTGTCAATTTAGTAAATTTATAGATTTTTAAAAATTCCTTTGGTAATATTTGGTAGGTCAAATATGTTTTTGGTGCGGCGGGCTTAGGGTAGAAGAGGGTGAATTCGCGACATCACTACATCAAGTGAGATTTACGTTATGTTAATTTGTACCTCTCATAGTAAATACATTTGGAAAATTTGGCAATAATTGTCAAATATTTAGATAAAAATGCAAAATTTGTGTAAATGGTAATTATCCAAATTTGTAAAATTTGTTATTTCTTTAATTTACAACTTTGATTAAGTAAGCATGTATATTATGTATAATATACTGTCTCGAAAATTTTTAAAAATGAATGTACCGAAAATGTTAATTTTCCATTGATTAAAATGTAAAACAATTGTATATATATGAAGACCACGGGGGAAAAACCACACATGTCCACTTTTTGATATTTTATTGGTTACTCCCCTTGGATTTGGTCCTTGGCATGAGGCATCATCTCTAAAAAGGTCGTATCGATAAATCACAGTTGTCCAGAGTTATTGCTATTTAAAAATAAGCAACAAGGGGGAAAAACAGCCGTTGTCCAACTGGTAAGAGAGAACAACCACAGTTGTCCAAACAGATGTAGTGTTGGCCAATCAGATGGCTTAAAATTGTCACATGACCTTTCTTTAGAACAAACAAAATGGCTGATGAAGAAAACCCTTTTTGACAAACAAACCAAGAAAAAGACCAATTATTGGCAGAAAAAGATATTAAACGCGATGAAAGATTGAAAAGCCATACTACAGGCTTACCTTGTAACTGTAAGCAGCTGAAATGTTTTGAAGTTTCTTCAGAAGATGACAGACTTAGAGATATTACTAATTTCAATGGGCTCAAAGCAAAGAACGAGCAAGATGCGTTACTTTCTTCATTAATTTCTGTCCACCCTGTTGCCCGAAAAAAGAGCAGAAAAGATGATATTGTGGATGCTGAGTTCCACAAAAACTCCTTTAATTATCACATTGATATATTGAAAGATGGCAGCTCATCAAGAATTGATGTCTGCATCAATGCATTTCTCTCAATTTTTGATGTCTCCGAGAGCCGTGTGAGAAGAATCAGAGACTCAATGGCAACCACTGGTGAGTGGAATTTTTATAAATTTGAGTATGTTTTAACCCTGGCCTATCAATAATACATGCTGAAGCTCAAATCTTATTAATATTCTGTCTTATTGTAAGGCGTTCTTAGTCTCTAGAGATAGATGAGGTCGCAATGAATAAGGGATCGACATGAAGCCCAAACTTACGGCCACGGACTACTGAACTTGAACTGACCACTGACACACCAAGCCTAATTCTAGGCTAGCTAGATTTTTAGCTTTGGCCCCTTATTGATTTATTATTCTTTCTTTCGGGAGCTCAGTGGTAAGGTGTAGAAACCTAGAGGACCCGAGTTTGAATCCTACTCTCGCCACACTGTGTTTATTTCTGTTCCCTATCGTATCGATCGGAAATGGACGTTAAGCCAAGAGGTCCCTTTCTTTGAAGGTACAAGTGGGTTCATCGCCTGCTTGTCTATTTTTAATGCCAAAAACGGCTTGAACTAGCATGCACAGTAATTTGATATAATTTAGGCCTATTGATGTTTAAGGAGTTATATTTCTTCACTTGAAAAAATTACCTCTAATTCCTTTTTTATATATTCCATCTAGGATTGCCACCAAAGGACATGAGAGGCCACCACACCAACAGACCTCATGCCTTTACTATAGAGGAAAAGAACGCCATCGTTGAGCATATTCAATCGTTCAAAGGAAGGTCATCACACTACTCGTACAAGAAGACAAAAAAATTGTATCTACCATCAGAATTAAACGTCACCAAGATGCATCAACTGTTTGTAAATAGTCATCCGTTCCAGAAGTGCTCATATGATTCATATTTGGATATTTTTAGTACTAATTTCAATATTTCGTTTGGTTATCGGAGAAAGGATACTTGTTCCTCATGTGATAAACTTGAAAAAAACTGAAAGCGTTGGATAAAAATTTGTGAGTTAATGCAGGGATCACCTAACTCAGAATTGGGGAAGAAGTTGTTGGAGAAAAAATCTAGATATCAGACAATTTGGCAACTCCATCAAAGAAAAGGTGACACATTTTACGATAGAAAGAGGGCTGCACGTTTGGAGGCACAGCAGTCAGATACTGTGGAGGCGATCTGCTTCGATTTCCAGAAGAACCTGCCATGCCCTAATATAACAACACAGGATGTTTATTATTCCAGTCAACTCTCTTTTTATTCATTCAACATTCATGTGCTGGCTACAGATAGGGCGTTTTTTTATTGCTACGACGAGACTGTTGCAAATAAAGGCTCGGATGATGTTTCATCTATGTTATTTCATTACATTAACAATCATCTGGCACCTCAAGTGAAACATTTGAAACTTTTTTGTGATTCGTGCGCAGGACAAAACAAGAACTGGACAATTTTTAGATTCATGTACTACCTTGTCCATACACAAAAACGTTTTGACAGCATCACCATGTGCTTTCCTGTGCGTGATCATTCATATATGGAGTGCGACAGACATGGCCTCCATCAACCAGCAACTTCCGTGCAAAACCCCCAATGATTGGAGACTACATTTCATGGCTGCATGGAAGAAGCCAGAACCATTCATGGTCATTAACGCCAAGCAGGATCTTTTTAAAAAATTTGTATCTTTTCTTCAAACAACATTTTTGGCATCCTGCCCATTTCCCTCACGCCCAATCAAGGAACTGAAAGTGGACATCGAAAACCCCCATGTTGTCCGTTTTAGGAATAGCTGTAATGGTGTCTTTTCTTCTGCTGTTGTCTTGAAAAGGAGCATTGTTCTTAATAAATCCACCCCAAAAAGGCGACGCGTATCATCTGCAAGCAGCTCTACTGTTAGTACTCCTCTGCTGCAGTCTTACTCGACTCCGCTCCCAATCTCTGGCGCGAAGTTTAAAGATCTGAACAAAGCTTAAAGAGTTTGTAAGCGCAGACAATAGGGAATTTTTTGCAAGTTTCCCTGCGAGAACCTCAAATAATGAGTTGTCAGACTCTGATTCTGACTCCGGCTCAGATGTAGTATCGGATTAATCTGATACTGACTACACATACGTCATGTAACATATTAATAATAATACAGAATGATGTTGATTTGAAATAATAATATTTTAACAATGTCTTCTCGAGTTTTTAAATTTTTTTTTGTGTTTTTCTTTTTCTCCTTTTTTTATTAAGCAATTCAGCTTAACACAATCTGTTCCAACACTTCATAAGTAAAGGGAAACGGGTGAAGAAAGAAAAACTCTTAGAAAGTCTTGGTAACAAGTTTTTGACAAGTAGGAGATAATGATATGGCACTTTTATAGCGGTATAATGTGAAGATGAGCCCAATATGTCNGTCGACGTTTGGAAATGCTTAGGTGCTCATTGCTTTTCTGGTGAGGCTTGACGAGAAATTTTTAAATATGAAATTTTACCCCAAACAGACAACGTTTAGAGGTAGCGCAAAGGCGTTAAAGTTTTAAAATTTTCTAAAAATTGGAAAAAAATCTTCAAATTTTGGTCCTGTCTTAAAAATCCTTGAATTTAAGGATTTTGGAGTTCACAGAATGTAAACATTAAATAGAATATGCAATTTCGTTTGGCATGAACTTTTCTACCGACAACTACATTAATGATGTATTCTTTTTTTTAAACACATGCCTGGTATCCCTACGTCAAAGTCAGCCAAATCAAAGTTCATTTCATGAGTAATTTCATAAGTAGACAGAAATTTAAAATTCTAAATATAAAAACAGTTGCTAAATCTTATTTGGGTCAGGTATTTTCAATCTTCAAATTGTTGTCCTATAAGTGAAATTTGAAGTTTTATTTTAATCTTTATTAGTTTAATGTATTTTATTTAATATATATTATCTATTTGTTCTTTTCAATGTTAGAAATAGTTGTTGAATAAATATATTACTCATCATATGCACTTTTCTAAACATAGTTATAATTACACTTAGTTTCATTTCCAAAAATAAACTAAATTTCAGTTTCACCAATCTTTAAATGATACTTCACTTTTACTTTTAATAAATACTGTCTCATTGATATTTTTAAAGTGATATCATTTGTTTTTTTTATAGAAACGTTATTACTTAACAGCGCTTGATCATTTCGGTATCGTTTTCCTTAAAATTAGAATTATTTGCAACTGATAATTTGAATAGAAACACGGCGCAAATCTCAGTTGTTCCTTATTGGACATCCACTACACAAATTCTCTGGTCGAACCTTGCCTACTAACAGCGAAATATTGCGACGTTTGTTTACTTTGGTTTGGTGAGAACAGCGAAAGAATCCGAAATATTGTCATGGCAGAGGTATTGAATATATGGGAATGTGCGAAGACACCAAATCAAGAAATGCGGAACGTGCAAAGTAAATTAAAATCAGTCACGATGAAGTACAAAAATAATAGAAAATCATCAATACGAATAATGAAGGATTTCTCTTCTTACCTCATCGAACTAAATCAGCTTTTTGAAATTGCTGATAAACTCATTAAAATTGAGGAAGATCGCAAATTTTTAAATGATCAACGTAAGCAGTGGTGTATGGTAATGGGACCTAGTGATGTTCACGAAGTGAAGGAAGAAAAGAAGATTACACAAAGACAGAGTGAGAAACAGCCCCGAGAGGAACGTGAAGTTGAGCGACAGAAGGCTGCGATGGCTACCGTCGAATTCAGTAGTGAATCTTCAGATTCGGAATCTGACAATGAATCAGTTTTACCTTCCACTTCTGTTAATTTACCGAATTTTCAGCCAAAGCGGTTGAAGATTACTCCAAGACTTTCTGTTGCCCTTGATCAAATAAACATTACTTCACGTCGAGCAGATCATATTATGTTATCAAAACTATTGGTGAATCTGTGGGGTTATCCACGCCTTCGTATTACACAATACATCGCTCTTGTCAATTGATTCGAACTGAGCTCGTAAATGATATAAAGCAACTACGGTTGAAAGAAATAATGCTGCTTTAGTCTTGCATTGGGATGGAAAAATAATGGCCGACATCATCAGAAAAAGAGAACGAGTGCATCGTTTAGCCTTGGTTGTAACGAGTCATCAACTGCTTTATCCGAAACTTTTATCTGTACCAGTTATATCTTCCGGTTCAGGTGAAGCAATGGCCAGTAAAGCAATGGACGTGTTGAGTGATTGGAATATAACTGATTGAATTGTTGCCTTATCATTTGATACTACTTCGTCAAACACCGGTCTACTAAAAGGATGTTGCGCATTGTTGGAAAAGCGTATTGGACGTCCACTGCTACATTTGGCCTGCCGACACCACGTGATGGAATTAATATTGTTAGTGGCTTTCAATGTGATGATGAGTTCCTCAATCGGACCAGATATCCAACTTTTTAAGAGATTCCGAGACTCTTGGAATTCCATCAATCAAGAAACAGTATATGTTTTTACATATCCGCGAATAAACGAACCACAAGTAAGCGAATGGAAGCTTGCCACAATAGCAAGTATGCAGAATATAAAATCATTTGCGCGAGATGATTATAAAGAATTTGAGGAACTTATTCTTGCTGTCGCCAACGGTGAGACTCCTGCTTTGTTTTGTCATACCGGAGCCTATCATTATGCAAGATGGATTGCAAAGGCAATTTATATAATTAAAATATTCTTTTGTCATAAATTCAAGTTGACAAAAGGCGAAACAAATCAATAATTGAACTTGTGCTATTTATAGTGTTAATATATGGTAGTAATTGGGTGTCTGCTTCACAACCACATGAAGCTGCTGTTGGTGATCTATCTCTTATGAGAGATTTATACGACTATCGTTCTATCAATCCAAATATTTCCAATGCAACTGTGGATGTGTTTGGAAGACATTTATGGTACCTGGGTACAGATATTATTCGACTTGCTATATTTAGCCGCTCACTTTCCAATGCCGACAAAGAGTATATAGTATCAGAAATGAAGAAAGAGAAACCCGAGTTGAACAAAAGGAAATGGAAAACCTCCAGAAAAACTTTGTTCCACCTTCGTATTGGAGATCTGTGCTCAAAAGAATCGCTTAATATATTTGATATTCTTCACATCTTAAAGCAATTTTTGTATTATCCAGCTTGTGAATGGAAAACCAACACATCTTGCAAAAAATAATTGGAAACTGTGTTAAAGCTTAGTGTTGTAAATGATTCTACGGAACGTGCAATCAAGTTGATTACTGACTTCAATTCCGAATTAAATAACGACGAGATTCAGAAACAGGCTTTACTACAGTGCGTGGAGCGAGATCTACAAGGTGCCATTTAGTAATTAATAACAGAAACAGCAGCTGTTTTTGACATATACAGTAGATGTATAATGTAATATGCAATCAATCATCTTGGTTGGTCTTTTATTTTTTATCATAAAATATATAATGCATATTGCTTAAAAATAATATAAAATAACTTATCACAGAAAAATAAAAATTGTTTGTGTTTTTTATGACACATTATTCAAAGCGGATTTATAACAAAACGAATTTATAGCAAAACAAATTTTAAAGAAAATTATTTAAGCAGAATAACTAATAAAAATATTGAATGACTATTACTCGAGTCGAAACGCAAAATGACAGAGCGATACTTTATAAGATTCTAGATCTTACAATTTTGCATACTGACAACTATACAAAATGATGTGAAGCTGACAAAATGGCGAAGCCACGGGAGAGCACAAGGGAGCTAAGCCATTTCAATTTATACTCAAAAATTTGTCATTGATTTCTTGCGAAATGCATTTTTTGTCAAATGTTAATCGAAATGAAATTGTTGATATAATTTTTAAAGAAAACAGAAAATTGCCTTCCTGAAAATATAGCATTTGTTTTAACAAGTGTTATTAATTATAAAATTGTATCGTTAATGCAGTGGTCCATAAAGACAATTAAAAAAATTAATAGCCATAAAAAGATAATGTGCAACAATTGAACTTATATACATGTATATTCATAAAATTTCGACCCCTATGCGACATATTTCACCCCCCCTTAAATTTGAGTCCTGGCGCCGCCAATATCTATACTACTCATGAAATGAACTTCGATTTGACTGACTTTGACGTAGGGATACCAGGCATGTGTTTAAAAAAAGAATACATCATTAATGCAGTTGTCGGTAGAAAAGTTCATGCCAAACGAAATTGCATATTCTAATTAATGTTTACATTCTGTGAACTCCAAAATCCTTAAATTCCAGGAAATATTTGAAAATGCAATCTTTAATTCACCTAGAGAGCAAACCGGAATGTTCATTTGATAATATGAGACATTCATACAATAGCAGAGAATTGCCATAATCCATGATGATAATTAAAAAACGACCTTGCAAAGGATTTTCAGGACAGGCCAAAATTTGAAGATTTTTTTCCAATTTTTGGAAAATTTTAAAACTTTAATGCCTTTGCGCTACCTCTAAACGTTGTCCGTTTGGGGTAATATTTCATATTTAGAAGTTTCTCACCAGCCTCCCGGAAAAGCAATGAGCATCTAAACATTTCAAAACTTCGATTTTTTTTAATCACCTATATATATATA
>CABFPE010000525.1:507708-518509 GCA_900660155.1 Hofstenia miamia | reverse complement strand
CTAATATATATATATATATATATATATATATATAATTATAATAATTATACTTGTCTAAATATTGAGGATATTATCATGGAATATATCCAAGTAAAATTTTTTGAATTGACAGGGCTTTTTCAATGTGAAGAACTAACAGTAACTGGCATTTCAATGCTTCCTTGTTATTTGGAGTTAGTTGAAACCTTTGGACTAGGGCTCAATGAGCAGTTTTTCTATGTACTATCTACTGCAGTACTGCATACTGTTGAAGCATTCTGATCAACTGATGTTTAAATAAAAAAATTTGATGGAACTTAAGTTATGTATAGTTTTCATTGGCTGACATGTTTCATAAAATATTTTGAAAGATGATTTAGCAAAAAATTTTTAGTTTGGCAAATCTTTGTAAACATTGCAAATTTTTGAAAAAATTAAGAATTATTTAGCAAATAATTCTCAAATATTTTGAGTGGATTTTCAAATGAATTCCAAAATTTGGCACTACTTTGAATTTTTTTGCTGCATTTTCCAAACTTTTTAACAAATGCGACAAATGAAAGACGATGATTCATATTTCTGAAAAGAATACTTTTGATGTGAAATTGATCATCATTGCTTTCATATCTATCAAAGTGATGTTTTCCTATCAAGCTGCTCTGTTTATTATAAAATTATCTGAAGATAACTTGTTATTGCGAAATATTGGACCTTTATTTTAGAAATTATCGAAGAGGGCAATAAAGTAAAAAGGGGTAGTCAATATAACGTATGAATTACTTAGTCAATTACTAGGGGAAAAATGATGGCCATTTTTCTTTAATTTTTGCAATTAACGTAAATGCTTGGCCTATTTTGGACCTGTAGAGCTTAATTTCAGGCTAACCGCTTAAGCTTGCTTCATATGAGCGACTTCCAGCGGTGTAAACGATAAGCAGTTGACTCAAGTCCCATTGTCTTAGAAAGTTTTGCAACATTAGGAATCATGTGGATTTAGTTAAGCTGGAACACTTATAGAAATATGTAAGAAGCCACTCTTTTGTTATTTTTTAGTTCATCAACAACCACAAATAAACATGTACAATGTACAAATAATGCCCTAAACAAAAATATAATTATGTAAAAATCGTGTCTGTCAATACAAATTTAAAAGTTCGCCATTGATGTGCGAGTACAGCTTCACCGGTCATTCTCTGGTGTTAGTTGGTCACTTCAAATAAGCTATAGGTGTATGAGCTCAAGAAATTGAAATTCAAGTAAATTACACAAAGACATCAATAGATATCGAATGATTCAAACTAAAGGACTTCGTCAACTCACCCCTTCTGCCCTAGGCCTGAAAATAGAGGGCTGTCTTGGCTATGGGTACGAAACGAAGGCCCATTTAGATCTTCGAATGTAGAATCCATGATACTACTTGCAGATTCAAACAACATTTATTGATTACATCACCCATATTTCTTGTTCGATTTGAAACATTTGCAACCGCTTTACCTTTTGGCATTGTACATTTGTACATATATTGGCACTTATGACAAAGAAAATTCACACATTTTTCAACATGTTTAAGTATGGATGAATCTTTTATAGATCTAATAGAGATTTCATGTATGTGATTGAAATTGTAGAAATCTTGCAACTGGAAGGTTGAAATAAAAAAATATTTTCACATTATGTATTTTAAAAAATACTTAATTCTCGAAATAATATGATCTTGGTTCTACAGAAAACCAAGTGATCATAGTAGGTTATTAAATGATTGTATTGCAAAGAATTGAAGCGTAACACCAATGAACGTTTGGCTGTAATTCTCTATCACTACGTGACACCTGAAATACATTACATAGACAATTTTTTATATTTATATTGGTTTCTTGATTTGTATTTGATAGCAGGAAATTTACAATAGCAATAATATAGCTTGTTTGTTCATGTGAGGAAAAGTAATTAGACATATTTATTTAATAAAAGCGCACTCGGAAACTGTGCTAAGCCGATTTGCTAAGCAACTCTCTAAAAAAGCAGACCTAAATCAACTATCAAATTGATTGCATCAAAGATCAAGTTAATCATTTCGATGAGTTCATCTAATTAATGCTGACTTTCACTTGCAACAGGCATGAAATGGGTTAGCGGCCGGCCAGGGCCGGCAACTTACCAGCCTGCAGCTGCTTGAAAATTTTAAGAAATACCGGAAAGTTTACTGGCCGTTTGCCGGCCAAAATTAAAAAAAATTTCTTGTCCTATTTGATCTGGTTGAAAATGCTATGAGAATTTAAAGTTGCAGAAAACTTTATTGTTTCAGTAGGCTTCTGCATTGGAACTACAATAATACTTCAATTTATCTCTCTCGAATGTCTTATAAATTTTTACTATAAATTGAGTTATTCTGTTTTTGATTGTGTAAATTTGTTTCAGTTATTATGGAACTAACTATAGTAATAATATTGGAAGAAGTTTGCTTACAATAAGGAAAATTTAACCAGCCGGATTTAAATTTGAAAATCTAAAAACTTCATAAAAATAATGAAGTTGAACCCTTATAATTTTTTAACATTGGAAAAGAAACTCAAAATAAATTTGAACGATTTTCGGTTGCAAACTCATACAGTTAAGAAGGTTGACACACTCTACTAGATGTGTAGAATTTCAAATATATTTATATATCTCTTTATTATTCAATTTTAAGTGAGTTTAAGTNAAGGACTTCGTCAACTCACCCCTTCTGCCCTAGGCCTGAAAATAGAGGGCTGTCTTGGCTATGGGTACGAAACGAAGGCCCATTTAGATCTTCGAATGTAGAATCCATGATACTACTTGCAGATTCAAACAACATTTATTGATTACATCACCCATATTTCTTGTTCGATTTGAAACATTTGCAACCGCTTTACCTTTTGGCATTGTACATTTGTACATATATTGGCACTTATGACAAAGAAAATTCACACATTTTTCAACATGTTTAAGTATGGATGAATCTTTTATAGATCTAATAGAGATTTCATGTATGTGATTGAAATTGTAGAAATCTTGCAACTGGAAGGTTGAAATAAAAAAATATTTTCACATTATGTATTTTAAAAAATACTTAATTCTCGAAATAATATGATCTTGGTTCTACAGAAAACCAAGTGATCATAGTAGGTTATTAAATGATTGTATTGCAAAGAATTGAAGCGTAACACCAATGAACGTTTGGCTGTAATTCTCTATCACTACGTGACACCTGAAATACATTACATAGACAATTTTTTATATTTATATTGGTTTCTTGATTTGTATTTGATAGCAGGAAATTTACAATAGCAATAATATAGCTTGTTTGTTCATGTGAGGAAAAGTAATTAGACATATTTATTTAATAAAAGCGCACTCGGAAACTGTGCTAAGCCGATTTGCTAAGCAACTCTCTAAAAAAGCAGACCTAAATCAACTATCAAATTGATTGCATCAAAGATCAAGTTAATCATTTCGATGAGTTCATCTAATTAATGCTGACTTTCACTTGCAACAGGCATGAAATGGGTTAGCGGCCGGCCAGGGCCGGCAACTTACCAGCCTGCAGCTGCTTGAAAATTTTAAGAAATACCGGAAAGTTTACTGGCCGTTTGCCGGCCAAAATTAAAAAAAATTTCTTGTCCTATTTGATCTGGTTGAAAATGCTATGAGAATTTAAAGTTGCAGAAAACTTTATTGTTTCAGTAGGCTTCTGCATTGGAACTACAATAATACTTCAATTTATCTCTCTCGAATGTCTTATAAATTTTTACTATAAATTGAGTTATTCTGTTTTTGATTGTGTAATTTTGTTTCAGTTATTATGGAACTAACTATAGTAATAATATTGGAAGAAGTTTGCTTACAATAAGGAAAATTTAACCAGCCGGATTTAAATTTGAAAATCTAAAAACTTCATAAAAATAATGAAGTTGAACCCTTATAATTTTTTAACATTGGAAAAGAAACTCAAAATAAATTTGAACGATTTTCGGTTGCAAACTCATACAGTTAAGAAGGTTGACACACTCTACTAGATGTGTAGAATTTCAAATATATTTATATATCTCTTTATTATTCAATTTTAAGTGAGTTTAAGTGCTACATCAATGTAAACCATAGTGATTGATAATGCTACTTTTACATATCTTAGCTATCATACAAAAATAGACTGGCTAAATAAACTGAAACGATCACAATTTTATTTTCACTGAAAAATGAAAAACCAATTACAGTTATGAAAAAAATTTATATTCAGATAATCTCAAAATTGTGCTTTACAAAGAAATATAGTTATAATATTTTAATGTTTGCATTATACAACATCAGATCTTTCAATTAACATGTGCAACTTTCTATTTTTAAAACAAATTACATATATATATATATATAGGGTGAGTCAAAAGAAATTAAAGACGCTAACCGGTGATAAGGAATGCAAGAGTACGCTTTTGTAAAAATTTCATTATATTTCTAGAAAATTTAGAGAAAGAGTTTCTAAAACAATAAAAAAAAAGTCCTGAAAATGTGCCGTGACGTGACTCATTGTTTTTTAATTCCTCATGAACGAATCAATGAAAGTCTAAAAATTGTTAAAACAGTTTGATCAGACTACAATTTTGCTGCATTTTTATCTCAAGGATTATGAGCTGCATCTGTTTGGCCAACCAAAGAAATCATTAAATGTTATTAATTGAGTGGAGAAGGAGTCACATCTGCATTGAGAATGTTTAATTGAAAGCGGAAATTGATTAAAGATTCTTTTACTCAAGCAAACATCTTGAATTTGGTGAAAAAATTGGAAGAGACTGGCAATGTTGACGATCGCCAGAAATCCAGACGACCTTCTTTATAAAAAGAGCGTTCATCTGTGCTTGGTGCATTGGAAACGACCATTCAGATTTCACAGTGAGACAATAAATTTGGAAATTGACTACTTCGAACTCTGCCTTGTTACTCTCGTGGTGCACATTTTCAGCACATTGTTTGATTATTTTAGAATTTTCCTTTTCTATAGTTTTCATAAATATGATGAAATTTTGATAAAAGCGTACTCTTGCATTCTTTACAACCAGATATAATATTTAGTTTCTTTTAACTCACCCTGTATATATATTTATATATATAGTATACTTGCATAGATTGAATATAAAGTGCAATTCAAATTTACCGGCCAAAACCATTTGGCTGATATTAGGTTTTTAGAGCCAAGCCTTAAAATTTCCGGCCGGCTACAATTTTATTTTTACTGAAAAATAAAAAACCTATTACAGTTATGAAAAAAATTTATATTCAGATAATCTCAAAATTGGCTAAAATAATACGTATTATAATACTCCGATAATTATCGGAGTTTATGAGGCAAGCATCGTCAGCAAATTTATATTTCACATGTTTCATAATGTCATTTACAATTTATTAACATCTAAATTGCATAGAATAGTTTCTAATTCTTTTAGGGTAGATAGCCTAAATTAAAAACTTGATTTAGAACTTGATTACCTAAATTAAAGTTACCCAATTTTTTAAATGTCTTATTTAAATGAATTAGTATCCATTTTTATCGGAAAATTTTTCTTTATCACTAAATATGTCTGAAATGTCAATATTGAGACTATTCGATTTTCCAATAAAACGGTCCAAAAATTTCTACTTTTGTTTAGAAGCTTTTAAGTTTTCAAAAAATTGACGTTGATTTAAATCTGAATGATTTGCTCATAGTTGACACATAATGCTAAATTTAGTTAGTTGTTAGTTGCTTTCTTGTAGTCTAAGTGCGTATTGAAGTTTTGCGGAAATTAATCTTATATATATATATATATATATATATATATAACTGTAGCCTATATATAATATCACTTGTTATTTGTAGGTATGGCTTTGTTTGTACACCCAATAAAGCAATTATTTTTTCAAACGTCCTACAAAGCTTACATTTCAATTGAAATTGATCTTTTAGCTCCCCTTTGCAATCAAAATGATGAGTTGCCTTTTGGTTTATGGTATAGTGCAAGATAGCAGGCTTCAATTTAATGGTTGCTTGCTTGAGTCTAATTAACCCATTTATGAATGAAAATTTAAATGATTTATCAATTTTCTCCGACCACCATTAGACGGATAGCTGATGCAAACAAACTTCCAGAAGAGGAAAGCGATGAAAAAATTTTTTGCAGTATAATGGATTTAATTTTTCTAGAAAGTATATTTTCACCAAAACTTTATTTGGTACAAATGTAACACAGTGTATTTGGTTCACATGTTTCTCTTCTTTTGTTCATATATTTCAAAATTCTTTAAAAAAATGGTCCGTTAATATCAATTGCAAGTAAAAGAAAGAAAATAATCATAAAATTTGAGGCCATCAAAAGAGAAAAATCAATTGATTTTAAATCAGCTTCTAACCTGAAATTCATAGAAAAATAGAAATGAATTTCGCGCCAAAATGCTTATAATTTATTTCAATAACGAATTTTTAGTTTGGATAATGAACAGCTTTCGACTAAAGTTATTGTCTTAATATTAATCTATGTTTTAAAAGGAAGTACTTAAAATATTTTTTATTATAATAATAAAATATTGAAGCAATTTAAACACATTTTGCCAAAAATTATGTCGTCGCAAAAATTGCGTTTTAGCATTATCATATAGATACTACAATAGAATAGTTATAATGAAGATTATATTAAATTAAAAAACATCCATGAGCTATAAAAGAAAACAAGAAAATCTGTATGTTTTACAAGTGGGTTTTGAGTTTTATTCTCAACAGTTTAGTAATTTTGCACTAAAAAATCACTATTTAGACATTATAAAAATACCTCTTTTATACATTGCATTAAATTCCATAATTCACAGAACCAGTTATATTTCTTTGGATTAATTCAAGTATAAATGTTGCACTTGAAAACTTTCATCAAAGTTTCAAAAATACTATAGGGCATATGAATTAATGGAATATTGTTGTATTGTAGTCTTAGCAGATAATTTACTTTGAGCAATATTAGCAAATTAAATTCAAGAGTTCAAACTAGAATTCACAAGTAGGCTACTTTTGTTAAAAATTTACAAAATCTAACTTGCTATCCGCAATTACAATCTACATAACTAATATATAAAAGTGGTTTTCATAGGGCATTGGTCTTTAATGATATATTAGAAATCACTCTTTATTCCGCAATAACTTAAGGGTTTATAAATTACTTGCAATTATAAAGCCATCTAATAAAAAATTGAAAGACAAAAACTTTACTTAAATAGAACAATATAAACAGCAACTGTAAAATATGTTAATGCATAATTTTACAGAATTTTATAATTTATATAATGTCAATTACATCCGTTTATTACAACTTGTTTTCAAATTGTTGAGATTTAATGTATAATTCAAATAACTTAGATTTTGATGTGACAACCTAGTAAATTACAATTTAGAAATTTCGAATACAAAGAAAACACTCATTTTAAAATATTTAACGTAAATATAATTGTGGAAGGAAAAATAATGTGCACAGCAAACTAAATAAGAGTTAACATACTGAAAACTGTATAACTTGGGCCTTCAAAGAGCAGACAAATCTTGCAAGAAAAAATTGCTTTGGGACTTCGCCAGAAAATGTTTGTAAGCTTGGGATCAGATTTGTTGCAGAAAATAACACAGAACCGATGAAATCACTGACAGCAAGATTTGCTATAAGATAATAGTGCTTGCTCTGCATGGATTTTGTCGATAGTGTAATGATAAGGATACATAGATTAGCAAATGTGCTGATAGACAACATGCAATTCCTAATGATTGAATCTATGGCTGAGCCCTGACGATTGTCATATTCTGAAAGATTCATTTCCTATGACAAGAATGGAAAAAAACATTAAATTTAAATGTATTTCAATCGTTCGCTTTGATAGAATTAGTAGGAATTTTTTAGAAATTAACCAATCAAAAATTGCTATGATTTCTTATGTCTAGGGTTCCTTGCCAATGAAAAATGGGATTCGTTATCTCTGATATCACTGACAGTGTCGTTGCTATAGTCATATAGCACTAGGACAGTTTTTATGCCTAGCGCATATTTTTAACGGCCTACCCACCCGTACCCGCCTATACCAGAGAATATAATTTTTTTGCTGCTACTAATTATATATTTTACACAGCATTTCAAGCAAAACTCATATTCATTATAAAGTATTTCTCTTAAAATTTTGCTGGAAATTTATGTTCGTTAAAAAACCTTCTTTATAGCACGATTTTTTTTCCTAAAGATAAACTCAAAATTGTCCACATTTTCTTATATTTTTCTCCAAGCACACTTAAGAAAGTTGGAAATACTAACGACATCGATGCATTAATGAGTAAGAGTGCTTCCCCATTGCGGTAAAAATTTGTGCTGAAGAATATTCCGCAGTTTGAAGTACATAAAAATATTAACTTTTTCACTAGAAAATGGCATTTTTACAAAGGCATTCAAATTCTTCTCATATCTAATTTTCAGATAAAAAATCAGGCTAAAACGTATGGCAAATATTTTGTTTTCTGTAAAATTGAAAGAGGAGAATATTCTCCATAAAGTGGCTTTTTCATATTTTAGTTAAACTTTATTATTTAGTAAGTCATGAGCTCCTAAAAATTTTTTATAGACCATTATGAAATAGACAACGAATGAACATTATGTGGAATGAAAAGCGAACTGTTCATTAAAGGTGAACATGTGCGGGTAGAACCTAGCACCCGCTAGTGTTCTGAGGGCTTGTTCGGGGCCACGGCCTAGCGGCCGACTACGCTCAAAGATTTTGTTTTACGCCAAAATCCCTGCTCAGATATAATGTGAGTATAATTAGCCAAAATAGAGTTGCTTCTTTAAAATCATATTTGTCCGTCATTTTTTCACCAAGCTTTATTAAAGCTTTCACAATTTGAAAGACAGTCGTAGAAACAAATTTCTGAACCACAGAATTTAATAATATAGGTTAGCATAGCGAAATTTTGCATTTATTGACAAATTTTCTAATTTGGCACTTAATAATTTATGCAAATTCTCAATAACTCAAAAATTCAAGATCATACCTCAATTTCTTGAGCCAGATTTTTAGAAATACTCCTGAATACTATTTGATAACACTTTTGTAAGTACATGAAAAAATTTTTAAACAGAGTAAACACATACTGAATGGCACATATTTAAATTCAGATTTTCTCATATATTGTTGCTTAACATTAATGTTGGTCAAGAACGAACCGTGAAGTTTCTGCAAAGGGTTAACTGGGGCAGGCGTAAAAGGCGTTGCAAAGTGCGTTCTAGAATCGATCCCTCCCTTTTGTGAGAATGAAGAGTTTTTGCCTGGTACAAAATTTGGGATTAAACATTCAGATTAATGATGCAAGTAGTAAACCCTATCGATATAATTCCATAACAACGATGCATATATTTTCATGTGAAGCAATTTGCGGTATAAATTACATCAATTTTCCAAAGAGGGGTATCTTAATTACACCTTTCACACTTTAAGAAATTTAATACTAAAGGCATGTAATAATACTGTCTTATGCAGCCCGATTATTTAAGCCTTACTATTAAATTTCGTGATGAAATTAAATTTATCAGACGATTTTAAAATTAGTTCTGGTTAACAATCGAAAATAGCATAAAGCATTAACTAACAGTATACAGTAGCATTTATAAATTTATAATGCATAAATGACATTGTTTTAGAAAACTCTTGATAATCAAGCATAGGGTTTTCAATGGAATCAAAAAATAGGTCAACTGTTGCACAAGATAGGCCTAAACTATAAACGGAAGGTCTTCATCAATGTATAGAAACTCTTAGAATACTCTGATTACCTTCCAATTAATGTGACATGATAATCGATTTTATAGCTAAATGCAATTAACCTTTTTACTAATAGATTGCTAATACACTAAAAATTAGAATACGTCTGGTCGGGTCGTGTTTGGTCGCATCTACATATCACTCGGGCCAGGTTGTGTCGGATCAAAAGGTTAAAAATTTATATCGTCTTACATATTTGACCGATTTAGAGGAAATTTGGTGCTTTTTATCTAGTTGATTATGTTTATGAATTTTGCCAAAGTTAAAAAATATTTAGGTCAATTTTTAAAAAAAACTTAAAAATTGTGGGTCAAAATTTCAAATTTTTAGGTCAAAAAATTGTCCTACTAATGAGTAATTTTTTCAAGAAATCGGGAAAAATATTCCATTTTAAGCATTTCATTTATAAGAATTTTTACAAATTTATACAAATCTATGTATGTATAATAAAATGTTTAGTAATCCGAATTATAGTTCAAATTGTAAATCATTTTCTTTAAATGAAAGACTTGAATTGACAATATTTGTAATTTTTGTTTAAATTTTTTTTTCTTTTAATGAACTCCATAAATGTTTTCTTTTTACTCGGGCTAACTTTATTTTCTGGACGTCATCCCTGTACCACTTTGTTCTTCAATTTGGCATTTGACTTTTACTTGGCATCAAATCAAAAGGCTTTAATTACATGAGTAAGTTGATGCTTGTCAATATTTACTAAATTTTTATTTATTTTTTTTTCTTAATGTCCAAACTATCTAGAAGACATAAAATAATTCTTCTAATGAAGATTCAACTTCTATAGTTCCCAAAATACAAGCGGCATTTGTCTGCTGAATTATAATACTCAAACGTTGTTTAAAATACTCTGCTGCACGTGGTTCCTTTGAAGAAAATATTAGGGACTTGCCAAGTTGGGAAATAAAGTCTCCAGTTAATTTACCTGCACTGCCTTGACATTCAAAACCTAAGGATTGAAATATATAGTCTATATTTA
>CABFPE010000525.1:429696-441830 GCA_900660155.1 Hofstenia miamia | reverse complement strand
TATATATATATTTTTCAATATATAAGTACATGTAGTATACAGTACTGGGCAAAAGTTTGGGAACACTTTCCAAATTTAGAAATTTTTGTAATTTACACTAAAATACGCAATGCAGAAACAATATAATAACACAATTTAGAAACAATATGATAATACCGTGTAGAAAGTAAATTGTTAATTCAGAAAAAATCACAAATATTTTTTATGTCCGCCATTATTAGCCAAACATGCAGAAATGCGATTTGACATTGACTTGATCAGCTTTCTACAGTAATCATCAGTAATCTCTGTGCGCCATGTCACTTTAATTTGCTTCCAGATCGTCGAGTGATGTGCATTGGCGCTTCATCAGAGAGTTTTTGATGTGATGTTAGCAATATTCTATGACGTTGAGCTGAGAAGTGGAACTCAACCAACTGGATCCTATGTGAGCATGTGATACTGGATGTGGAGATTGGCTTCAGGTGGACGCCCAGTTACCAATGATTAGAAGAGATGCTGCGAGGCTTTGTCATCTAAATAGTGTTCACGATAATGTCTATTAATTAAAGTTAATGGAATTAAAGACATGGAAGTAAAGCAATACAAAATCAGTACATCCCTACTGGCAAGTACACCACTCTTGTTATCAAGAAATAGCAAGGAGAAACAGATGACAATGCCTGGTAGAGGATGCTACAATTGCAACCAACAGGGAAAGCCACTATGAACAACTTAGAAATAATTACTAATAAAGGAAGGAAGGGTAGAAAAAGAAAACAGCACCTAGAATGGTAACTCCAAGAGCATCAAGATGTGTATAAGAGACAGAGGATACCAGACCTGTCCCCCATGACGGATTTCAAAATGTTACAAATGTCCCCTAAAACAAACTCCCCAAAAATTCTTCGAAATTCTCAGGAAAAGCAATGAATCTGAGATGTTAAAAAAACGAAGTAGGGCAGTTAGCAGAGAAATTTCACGAGTTGGAACTCAAAGTAGAAATAGATACAAGCCTGGAAAGACAGTGTGAACTATTCCAACAGGAAGTCAAAACACTCACACAACAATTGTCAGAGTCCAAAAATTATTTTTGCAGCCAAATGAGAAATGAGAAAAAATTTATCAGCAACTAGAAAGTGAAAACAGACAACTAATACAGGATAATGACATACAAGCACAAGAGTTTGAACAATTGAAGGATAAATTAAGACTTATACAACTAAATGAAGAAAGAATCAAGAAAATATACAAACACATGAAATAGAGTTTCAACATGTAAGAGAGAACAATTCATATGCACCACGGGAGAGTGTGAATAAACAAGTAAACTACAAAGAGTATGATGAAGACAATGAAGATGAGAAACAAAAAATTATAAACAAGATCACAAAAGCAAAGACAGACCAGTTCGAAAATTAGGAGATGATGAGGAAATATAGAAACACAAAGTAAAAAAGTTCAATATTACCAAAAAATGAAACCAATGATACTATACCTTGCAAGGCAACATTATTGAAGTTTAATTTTGAATGCAAAAAAAATTAAAAAGAGTAATGATATATGGAACTATATCCAAAAAGTTGAGAGACTCGTGATTCTAAGCTCAAGGGTGAACAGATATTATAAGTACAACTTGCTTTCTCATATCTGCAAGGGAATGCCAGAAAGCATTAGAACCATATTCAAGATCAAGTGCAATGTAGATGACAAGTTGGAAAAGATTATTTGGAAAGCAGTCAATATCAAGGCAACAATTGAAAACAACACACAAATTTATGAAAAGGCCACATGGCACAAGGAAACACCAATATGGAAGAACAATCACAAACCACAACCAACAAGCAAGACTTACAATGAGAATAAACCAGAGAAAATTATCAAAGTAAAAGGAAAAGATGGGAAGACAAACAAAGTAAGAGAAAGAGATGTCAAATGCAATGGTTGCAGAAAAAATGGTCATAAAAAGCTCAACTGCATGAAACAAATAAACATGATTGTAGATGAGGACACTTACTATGATGATGAAAATTTAATAGAATAAGAAACAGAACTTATTGAAGCATTGAAAACCAACAAGGGATCAGAAAACTAAGTAGAGCACCAACTTTTAAAAACCATGCACTGATAATGATCTTAACAAATTTAGACAACATAAACATTAATAACAGTGACAATCAATGGAGTGATGACAAAAGCAACAATTGATACCAAGAACCATAACCAATAGGGAAAGCCACTATGAATTATTTTGAATAATGGCTAATAAAGGAAGGAAAGGTAGTGCAAAAAGGACAGCACCTAGAGTGGTAACCCCTAGAACATCACACTCTGAAGACACAGATTTGTCCCCCACAAAAGAGTTACTAATATTACTTATGTCCCCTGAAACAAGTCTCCATGAAATCTTTGAAATGTTGAGGAAGAGCAATGAAACAGAAACACTGATGAAAAATGAAATAAGACAATTTATGGAGAAAGTTCAACAGATGGAACAGCAAAGCAAAAACATGCCAAGTGAACTTAAAATGGAAATGCAGATAAAATTAGACAGGCAGAGTGAATTATTTCAACAAGAAGTTAAGACACTTGCTCAACAACTAACAGAGTCCAACATAAGATTTTGGAACAAAATCAGAAATGGCAGAAGATGTATCAGCAAATGGAGAGCAAAACAGGCAGTCAATACAGGATAATGACATACAAGCAGGAGAGCTTGAACAACTGAAGGATAAGTTGAGATTAATATGACTAAACAAAGATGAGGATCAAGAAAACATCCAAACACATGAAATAGATTTCCAACAAACAAAAGAAAATGAGTTACATTTACCACTGAATAGTGCAAACAAATGAGTACACTATGAAGAGAATAATGAAGATAATGATGAGTACAAACAAAAATTTATAAATGAGATTACAAAGGCAGTAACTGATCAGCTTTAAACCAAAGAAATGGTAAGGATGCAGAGTAAAGAAAGGTACACAAAATTGATATTACCACAAAATAGAACCAACAAGGCTACACCTTGCAAAGCAAAATTACAAAAATTAATGGAATGGTCAATAGCTATAATGCAACATTTACTGAATGGCTTCAGATGTTTGAAATTACCATGGAAGAGAGGAAAGTGACTCAAGAAGCAGCAGCAAGACTTCCCCTATATCTCACAGGAACAGCATACCAACACTATTTGTTAGTGGATACTGACACTAAGAGAAATTATGAACTGCTAATAGGAGATTTCATAGAGTACTATGAGAATAAAAGATTTAAAAATCAATATTGTATAATTTTGAATGCTACAAAATGAAAAAGAGTGATGATATATGGAGCTACATCCAACAGGTCAAGAGACTGGTAATGCTGAGTTTAAGGGAGAACAGATATTGGAAATACAATCTGTTTTCTCATATATGTAAGGGAATGCTGGAAAGTTTTAGAACACAATATGAAATTAAGTGTAACCTGGAAAAAAAGATTCAGGAAGCAGTTGACATCCAAGCAACAATTGAAAATAATGCTCAAATTTACAAAAAGGCTACATGGCATAGAGAAGCACCAATATGGAGGAACAGCATAAATCACAATCAACTAGCAAGATATACAATGAAAACAAACCTAAAAAATTATTAAAACAAAAGGAAAAGACTGAAAAACAAAGAAAGTGAGAGAAAATGATGTTAAATGCTACAGTAGTGGACAAAAGGGTCATAAAAAACCTGACTGTACTAAACAAATAAACGTGATTGGGGGTGAAGAAGCTTACTATGAAGACAAAGATGTAATAGAATCAGAAATTGAACTTAACAAAGCATTGCAAACTGATGAAGAATTGGAAAACTAGTTATAGCACCAACCCATAAAAACCATGCACTGATAATGTTTTTAACAAATTTAGACAACATAAATATGATAACAGTGACAATCAATGGAGTGATGACTAAAGTGATGGTCAACAAAGGAGCAGCAATGTCAATAATAACTGATGAGTTTGCAATGAAATTGGGTTTCAAACAAGAGGACTTGGACAATTCAAACAAATGGTTAATTAATGCATTGGGCAAATACATTGACACAAAAGGGATGATAAAGTTGGTTCAAATGAAAATAGCCAATAAAACATTAGAACAATCACTAGTGATAGAGGATGCACACAATAACTTGCTACCTTATGAGGTCATACTTGGAGATGATTTCCTAATGAAAAATGCATGCATTATAAACTATGCAAACAGAAAAATAAAGATGAGAAAGGAAGAAATTGAAATCAAGGAGGAAGAAGATAAACAAAAGACAATCACGTTTAAGTTGGAGGATATTAAATTGCAGAAACATCAGTGGAAAATGTACACAATAAAAGCAGAGAATCAAATAACAGCTGATATAATGTTATGTGAAAATAAAGGAATTAATACAAAAAGAGTGTTGATGCCATCAAGTGTTTGCACCATTAAAATGGAAAGAGGAAGATAACAATCCTGAACACAACAAACCAGAATGTTAAAGTGAAGAGATCAAATGTTAAAATATATGGAAAATACATTAAATCCAACATCAGACTTATTTGAAGAGCAATTGAAGACGATGATGAGGTGAGTAATTTGCAAAGTCAATTCAATGATGTGCAAAGGAAAGCAGTAAGTACTCCACATAGCTGACTCAAGGGTGATTGGATGAACACCATCAAATTAGAAAGTACTCCCAAGGGCCAATTCAAGGGCATAGGGATGAAAGCCTTTGAAAAAGACATTGGCAGAACACTGGAAATAAAAGACAAAGACTACCAACAATTAGAAGAGAGTGAAATTCAACAGTTTAAATAGATGTTGGAGAGACACAAATGGATATTCAATTATTGAGAAATAAGTGTGGGTTAAGCAATAAGTGAAACACACAAGATAATAATGACAACAGATAAGCCCATAAAGCTTCCAGAGCAGATGAAAGATGAATACAATTGCATACTGAATGAATTAATCAACAATAAAATAATTTGACAAAGTGAAAGCCCATACACAGCACCAATGGTGTTTGTGAAACAACAAGACAAGTATTGCTTATGCATAGACTTCTGCAAGTTGAACAAGGTAACAAAGAAGGACTCATACCCCCTCCACTCATAGAGGACATGCTATATGAGGCAAGTAAACACAAATACTTCTGGTCAATAGACTTATGCAAGGTGTATTGGCAGGTGAAAATGGAAGAGGAAGATATTGAAAAAACAGCATTCATAACACCCTATTGACTATACAAATGGATATACATGGCATTTGGATTGTGCAACATGCTGGTGACTTTCCAGAGATATATCATGAAATTACTGAAGAACAGGACACACAGAATGGAAAATGGAGTCAATGCTTACATAGATAACATCATGGTAATGAGTGATACAGTACAAGAGCACCTAGAGACATTGGAAAGAACACTGACAATACTGGAGAAAGCAGGGCTGAGAATTAACAGAAATAAGTATGATATTCTAATGAGAAGATCATATTTTTCTGAAGAGTGATCAAAAAAGGCAGAATATGCATGCAGGAAAATGCAATGGATCTGACCTGGGGAATAGAAAAGCTGAACACCAAAAGGACATACAGAGGATAATGGGATTTTTCAACTACTATGGAACATTTATCCCAAACATCACAAGAAAAACTGCAAAGATTACCAAACTTATGACCAAATCAGTACCATTTGTATAGACTTGGCAGAAACAAGAAGAGCTAGACAATATCAGGGAAGAATTAGCAAAATTACCATCACTAAATATGCCAGATTATTAAGAGAAATTAATTTTAGATTGTGATGCCAGTAATGATGCTATTGGAGCAACATTGAAACAGTTGAAAAACAGAAAGGAGGTTCCTGTACAATTCTTCAGCTGGAAACTGAAAGCAAGTGAAGAGAACTATGGTTTGATTAACCTGAAGATGTTGGGACTTATCAAGAGCATCAGGAAATTCACACACTTCCTAATTGGTCATGAATTTAGATTATGCATGGACAATAGTGGATTAGCATGGCTAAAAAAATTTTTTTAGTCAAGTCTGGAATAGTATTGTGATGGATTGAATACTTGAATGAATTTACTTTCACAATCAAACACCACAAAGGCACAACACATACTTCTGGACATCCCTACTTGAATATCAAACCAGACAGAGAAAAGAAACAGTTCCAGTTCTTACCACATACAGAGTATGAAGGATTACCCAAAATAAACATGGACAAAAAGGGACAAGCAGTTTTACCAATAATCTTGAAGGAAGAGATATCCAAACAAGAAATAGTGGAGAGACAATGTGATACTCAATGAGATTATAAAGAAGATAAAAGAACTGCAAACAATGTTATCAAAACTGACAGAAAGCTACTATGAACAGTAAAAATGGAAGCTTAATAAAAACGGACTACTATACATTAAGGCACAAAACAACAGAATTGTGATCCCTAATTATTATAGGAGAGAACTCATATGAAAAGTGCATGAAAAGGGCCACTTTGGCAAAATGCAGATGGAGAAAACCTTCAATTCAAGATTCATTACTACAGAAGTGAGAAAAGTAACTGAGGAAATAATAAATAAATGCTGACATGTTTATTGAACTACAAGCAGTATTTCTTGCCACAGAGAGCACTATTGGCAAAGATCATTGCAACACAACCCAATGAGATAATACAAATTGGTTTTGAAATACTATCAAAAGATGAAGAGGGATATCAGCACCTGTTGGTAATGGTGGACAACTTCACCAAATATGCAAGGATAATCCCAATGAAAAATACAGCACCTGAAACAACAGTTGAGATAGTGAACGAAGGAAGGGATCTTGAAATTTGGTCCAATGGAAATGATAATAACATTTAAAGGACCACAATTTGAGAGTGGACTTTTCCAGGAGATGATGAAACTACTGGAGATAGTTAGCAAGTGAACAACAGCATACCACCCACAGATAAATGGAGCCATAGAGAGGTTGAATTGAACATTAATCAAATTGATGAAAGTGGTGATGTCAAGAATAGGCAGAAACAAATGGAGAAAGGTGATTGAGATGGTGGAGTATTTTTACAGTACCTCTGTACATTCAACAGCAGGGATAACCCCTCTTAAAGCAATGTTTGGCAGGGATGCTGCCACACCTTTTTCAATGCAATATTTTAACTACAGTGATAGGATGGATAATGAATACCACTGGTATTAGATGAGAACAATAGAGCCATGGTGAACTTGACCATCAGCTATCCAAGGGATGTGAATGAAACTATCAAAAGACCATACATGCGCAGCACAGTGCACATAATGTTTGACAAAGACTTCCCACTTGAGACAGCACAAGGCAGCATGGCATATTATGATAAAATAGCAGAAATTACAGATGTCAACATTGATAATCATAACTTAACAATCATACACATATTAAAGGAAAAATAATACAACAGAAACCTCAAAAAACAATTAGATCAGACATTAATAATGGCAAAAGTGCAGAAAGTAAATATCATGATAATTACAAAAACAACACTTGAAGAGATTCCCAAACATCTGTATGAAATGTGCATGCAAGTACAAAATGTATTTTTATGGAAAAGGAAACTACAGACACAATAATATCTGAACTGATATATTTTGATTTACAATTAGATTACTGGGCACAAGTCTTTAGAATCATGGTAGATCCCTGCATTGCTATAGATTTATACAAACAAGTAAAAACAATTGAAATTACAATGGAGGATGAAGGGGTTGAAAAGCTAACTCACTTTTCATCAAATGCAGTTTAATGCAGCATCAAGAGCATCTAAAACAAATTGAAAAAATCTTGGAAAATATGAAATTGCAGAAAAAGACTGCAGAATAATGGCCACTAATATATAATAATAATAAAAATAGAGGCACCATTATGAAAATTTCACAAAATGATAGAAGTAGCCCCTAGCTGAAGTAAACCAGACATATAAGCTAAATACCAAGAAAGATTTCAGAAGTCTACTATTTGAAGAGAAGAATTCTTCGAAAATATGCTATAGAAAAACAGTGTGGTTATTGGCAATATTCACAATGGAAGACAAGGAAGTGAAGCTGCCCTTATCAAGGCCAATGAGACACAGGTTGGCAAAAGTGAAAATATTTGAAATTCTGCTATCCCCCATCAACAGGAAACCAAGAACTGGCTGTTAAAAGGTAGCATTGATAAAATGGAATCACCAGACAAAATGCAAAAACTAATGCAGATAATAGAAAAAGCAATCAGCAGGATCATAGTGAACAAAAGCCCAATGGGGAAAATGTCAGTACTGGAGATCACAAACAAAACAGGAATGTGCCATAATGAATTCTCAATCTTTGAGGAACCAATTGTAACATAATTCAGAATCATGTGTGGTCAAATTAAGAGAAACAAAGGAATGAAAGCAGACTGAATTTTGATATAAATATTAATTGTAAAAACACATGATTATGATTAGTTAATTATTTTTAACTACAAGAAAGAATAAAAGAATAGAGATGGAATTTGGAATCTGTCATCTACCTTACTCAGTAAAAATAGGAAATATTCGAAGTAGCTCCTAAACTACACTTAAGTTTACTAGTTGGAAGGTTGGCAAGATTCTACACTATGAAGAAATATATGTGGGGTGCAACATTGGAAACACAACTATGACAACTCAAAGAACAGCAATTGCTAACAATAAAAAAGATAATAAAGAGGAAAATAGCAATCACAGAAGAGATAATGAAATTAATCACAGAGAAGGACATACAACAAATTATTGAAGAGAAAATGAAAAGATATGAGAAAGAAATTCCATGATTTGCATTCACAAAAATCATTAAAACACTGAAATGATGAAAAAGGGTGGCATAACAGAATTGGTTGAAGTGGTAAGGAATAGTCAATGGGAAATGCAAGAAGAAGAGCTGCTGACATCAACACAATTATTCCTGTCCTTGAAAACAAAAGAACGAATATATAGATTCAATATAGAAAAATGGGAAGGAGGAAGCCCAGCTAGTACTATGCAATGGGTAGATACCAATGATGAGAGATTCTTAGTAGAAATAAAGATAATACCAGAATCTCAAGAAATTTGGTTCTGAAACTACCAAAAAAAGTGTGAGAAGAGCAAATGGTTGTCACAATGAAACTCATGTTCACAGAGGCATTTACCAGAACCCAGCTATAAGAACTTCTGAAATCATACAATCAAATAGCTGTTGATGTCAAATGTATCACCTTGAAAATAGAAATGAAGGAACAAATACAGCTGAGAATAAGCAAGAGAGGATTAACTCAAGCTTTCTTGGACACACTGAGAGACAGAATGATGAACTACCCAGTGACAATTGGACTAGCAACAAAATGAAAATATTAATATGTGCACTGCCAGAGATGATCTCCATACCTATGATACTTCCAAGGTGTAGATTACCATAAGAGGTAAAAGTCACTAAGGCCTTTATGCATGAGTACAAGTCATACACAAATACAAAAGAAAAGCAACAAGAATAGTCAAGAAACAAGAATATGAAAAATCAAAAGAAATAATGTTGATGAACAACAATCGCAAAAGAGTATACATTGAGGGGACAATAACCCCCTACGAACTATACATGAACGGAAAACCAATAGATATACATTTAAAAGACTAGTATGACTACAGTGACACTGTATGGTTGGATATCTGGGAAAACAATATTGTTATTACAACATCACCAAGAGATTGGAAATAATAACAATGATGCATATCCACAAGAATGACACAAATGAGATAACAGAAGATGAGGTTAGAGATAACATCAGTTTTTTCTATAAGGATGTGGCAAATATGTGGAGTCTAAGGAAGGTCTACACATTTTTCTACCCAGAAAAGCAATACCAGAGGAATTGGCACACACAAGCAGAGCTGATGCTCAAATGACTCTGATGATTGGAATAAAAGGAATACATTTATATCAGAAATACTACAATATATTCTCAAGAAAGATGAATGAATTAAGAGAAATAACACCCATTTCAGAAAACATCAAAAAAATGAAATTCCTAAAGAACACAAACACCATAACAACAGAAAAAGAGGCTGTTCTTAAAATGACAAAGCAACTGGAATTCACATAGACAAATTGGGATGATCAGCAATAGAATTAATAATATGAAAAGCAGACACATTGGTACATGGAGAGCATGCAATGCTAAAAATAATGCAAGCTGATGAGGGCATGTAGCATAATCCAAAACTAATCAAGCTGCTAAAGAAAATAGTCAGTGAAAGAAGAATTAAGATTGAACTGAAATTTGATTAAAAATAAATCATAAATCAATTATCATCTTAGATTAATTTTGTATAATGCAACTAAGAAATTAACAATGAAAATATTAACAATTAGTACTTGTTGATTTGACTAATTTGGCAAAACAAAGGGGCGAATTTGCTTCCATTATTTTTACCCATCTTTGCAGACAAATAATTGAAATTCAAAATCAACAATTACTCTTTGAACTTAGATATAAATTGAGCAAAATCATTGTAAACTTGAAAAAAATTCTGCAGAATTCTTATCTTTAGTTATGGTTTGATTATTAACTATGTTGTTCAGCTATGTCAGTTGGTGCTAAGTAGAGGTGAGGATCCCATAAAGGGAATGATTCTAGGTTCCTTGTTCCTGAACTTAGATTAGGTGTATGATTAAGAGTTTTTATCTCCATTTAGCCAACTATCAATCCTTTCCTGCATGTATGAATGATAATAAATTTGATATAAGGCTGGTAAGCTGAAAGTAGTTTTTTTATATTTATATTTAAATAGATCCAAATTCCAGACTATAATTTGACTGATAACATGACCATGCATGTATCAGTTATTATATGTAGGTTAGGAAGCTGCTATTTATTTAAATGAAGCAAATATATTTCAGTAATGGCAAATTGCTTATTTGTTTATGCAGCTAGTGACATTCAAGGTTGAAAGTATATAGTACTCTTTACAAATTGAGTCTAAGTTGAATCATGTCAAAGCCTTGAGTAAGCACCAAGCACAAATAATTTGCTTAAGTGAGCTGAGAGGTGGAACTCATTCAACAGCAATGGGAGGAAGTGGCTGTTACTTGATTTTGAGATCAGTTTCAGGAGGATGCCCAACCATCAACAGCTGGCAAAGACACATGCAAGGCTTCCTCACCAAAATACTACTTGTTATATCATCCATTAATTATAGTTATTGGAGTTTAATAATATACAAGCTATGCAGATTAAGAATAGTACATCTCTACCCACTAGTATACCATGACAGTTATATTGTAATAAAGGAGGAGCCTAGTAGAAGATGCTATAAATATATAGATATGAATTCTGCTTGTCAAATTAGTCTTAACTCCATTTTGAGATCACCTTCTTAACACACAAATGCTGGTAAATGGATATTAAATAGTGTAATATTCACACATAAAAATATAGATGCATAGTATTTAGACAACAGATTTCCAAGAATTTTAAGAACATTACAAACTAATATTTTATTAGTCAACATAGTGAAAAACTATTGTAACATAATTCAGAATTATGTGTGGCCAAATTAAGAGAAACAAAGGAATGAAAGCAGACTGAATTTTGATATAAATATTAAATGTAAAAACACATGATTATGATTAGTTAATAATTTGTAAAATTTATAAGCAGTAATTTTTCTATTAATTAATTGGCAGTACAAAAGGATATTTGACAATTGGTAAGAAGGAAAAGTCGCAAAATGCTAATTAATGCTGACGTGCACAAGGCGGCAGACAAAAGATAATCAAGAATTAATAAATTGTCAACAACTCAGCAATAACAGGTACTAGCCAAATATTTGAGTGTTTAAACAAATTTTAGTATAAAAGCTGTGCAATATTATATTTTGTTGATGGCCAAAATTTATCAGATTTACTTTGTTTTCTTTTGTCAGGTTTTTTTATTAATTAAAAGGAAAAGCAAAAAACTTTCAAGCACTAGGGTATTTGAGGCAGTGGTCCACAACTTCTTTTAAAGGGAGATAATTGGTAACGGCTGAGCATTTAGAAATGAATTTTTTATCACTATTAAAAAGGCTGTGCAATAGGCACATAAAACAATAATGTTTTGCTACGGCCATCCCCAAGGTTGTGCTG
>CABFPE010000525.1:410231-429190 GCA_900660155.1 Hofstenia miamia | reverse complement strand
GTCGTTGTTCATTTTATTACATTATTATGTTTACATTAGCCCTCTTAGGAGAATTTACATTCTGCTTGTATTGGAAGTTTATCAATGGTATTACATTGTATTTAATTCATAGCCGACCTATGGACCTAATTCCTATGTTTATACTGGCTGCTTTGATTGTTCACATGTACGATACGATATTAGCATATAGATATTTATCTGTAGGATTATTAAATGTAAGGCATGATAAGAAGATAAGCTAATGCATTCGCAAATCTCCTTTATTTTACAACATCCTTAATAACAAGAACAATCAATGCGCTAAATTAATAGGTTATCCACACATTGTCACAATTTCATTATCACACAATTGCTTAACCATGGTATAAACTCTACTATGACTTGAAAATGAAATACATATTCAGTTAACATCAGCCAAACAGCACAACAAAGTGAAAATCAATGTGCATAATTTAGTTTCATTAAGCTGCTAGTTATAAAAAATAGGAAATTTAAAATGTATGCAATGAATCAATATATTCAACATAGCAAAATCAATGTGTATAATTTAGATTCAGTCAATTGATAGTTAAGAGATATTTAAGCATATATGATTAGAACAAGATGCTCAATAAAATAGCAGAAATCAATGTGTATAAATTTGTTTTAAACCATAAATTTTAAAACATGCTCAATTAACTGTGAAATACTATAATATATGTAGATGATGAAAACAAGATTATCAACATACCTTGTTATTTGTTGGTAGATGCATTTGAAATCACCAGTTCAAAATGCATGGTCTTTAATCTTTGACTTTTCACCAATTTATACTTTTTTATTTTATGGCATCAAGTATCACTTGATGTAATCTATCATTTTAATTCTCCACACCAAAACACTGTGTACTGAGATTAGCCAGCAATTATTAATGAGAAAGCATCTTTTTGATTCAATTCTGCTAAAATTAATAGTTCCTTTATACACAAATTGTAAAAAAACACAAAGTTCATGTGCACTTACATGAAATATTCAAGTTGATTGTTAGAAAACAGGGCATATAATGTTACATCCTCTACCAGGCATTGTCATCTGTTTCTCCTCACTATTTCTTGATAACTAGAGTGGTGTACTTGCAGGTAGGATGTACTATTTTCATACTGCTTTACTTCCATGTCTTTAATTCCATTAACTTTAATTAATAGACATTATCGTGAACACTATTTAGATGACAAAGCCTCACAGCATCTCTTCTAATCATTGGTAACTGGCATCCACCTGAAGCCAATCTCCACATTGAGTATCACATATTCACATAAGATCCAGTTGGTTGAGTTCCACTTCTCAGCTCATCTATATAATTTATGTGTACCCTATCCTAGCTCAGTGTATACTCAAGACAAGACACAACTTGACTTAGTCTTTATTTGCAAAAGTTTTTCATGTATTTGCAACCTGAATTGTTACTAGCCATCATTTCTGAAATAATTGGCTTTAATAAACTAATTTAATATAGATATCTATATACATGCTGGCTTCCTATCCTACATCTAATAATTGATAAATGCTCAGTCAAATTATGGATAGCATTATTGTCATTAATTTGATCTAAAATAATATAAATACAAATGCCAATGTTTGGCTTGCAAGCCTTATTTCAAACTCGTTATTTCTAATACATGTAGGATAATGATCAATAGTCAGCTAAACAAGAATAAAAACCCCTATTCCTAATCTAAGTGCACTTTTGTAGATTGGCACAAGGAACCTAAACACAACTCATTTAGCTTGACATTGTATTAAATATTCAAATCATAACAATAAATCAATGTAAGAATTCTGAAGAAAATTTCTTTATCAATTGTTACAATGAAATTGATTTGATTTATGTTCAATTGAAAAAGTACCTGTTGATTTCGAAATGACTTCACCCCCTTTGTTTGGTCAAAATCATAATATTGACAAATACTAATTTGTACTAAATTGCACTGTTTTTTCTTGGTTGCAATATACAAACTAAATTAAGATGATACTAGATTTCATAATACATTTCCAATCATATCTAAATTCGATCTTAAGTCCTTTTTATTGACTTTCTTCCTTAGCAACTTATTTTGTTTGGATGATGCTACAATAAATCTACATGATAACTATTTTTTATTAATAAAAAATCATTTACAAAGAATTTGAGAGGTAGATGCACTATGAAATTTTGTAAAGCAAGTACAAATAATAATATTCCACCAACTAGCAGAAATCAATGTTTATATATTTTGTGAAAATTCTGAATTAATAATTTATTCGTCAGTAAATTGAAAAACAATGCATTATATAATCATTTAACCATTGTATAAACTCTGCTAGAACTTAAAAATTTAAGGAATATTTGAGTTAGTACCAGTGATAAAAGCAAAGAGATTAAATTCAAGGACCAAAAGCATACCAATTTTTCTATGTGTAGATATATTTTAAAATCTAAGCCAAACCTTCATCTCTACATGTATTTTGCGATTGAAATCAATGCTAAGTACCAACTCACCAGGGCTAACAATTCAATTAAGATATTTCTGCCATTATTTCCCTTTATATTGCTAACTATGACTCCATGATATTATATGAATTTGACAGGTCCAATTTGCATTAGTTGATTTAGACAATTATTATTTAACATAATGTTACTCAAGATAACTGAAAAGCATAAAATTGCTTAAAAACTCTTCAATTATTGAATAGAAATGGGAAACTTAATAAGTGTTCATGGAATAAATTCACCTAAGCAGTGCTATGCAACTACTGAGTAATGAATAAAAACCCAAATGCAAATGCATATTCAGCAAAATTCAATAATAAACGTGCCTGTATAATAAAAAACAGTGAAATCAAGGCATCAATTTCATAGCTGAGCATAAAACATGGATAGATATTGACTGAGCTTTCATTATAATTCACCAAAATAATTATGATTTTGATCTATTCTTTAATGTAATATGAAACAAATAGGTCATAAACCAAATAAAACTGAAAAAATGTGCAAAATCAAAAATGATGTAACAGACTACAAATGCATATGACCCCAAAAATTTGCATAATCCAAAAAGAAATGCAAAGAGGAAAGAGAAAATTTTTGTGTAAAACTAATATCATAATAGTGTATTAATGAAAGCATTTTTTGGAAAAAAATTTGCCTTTATCATGTAACTCTATATTTCATACTCCTGTAATGCTTAATTATGGCAAATACTTTTTCTGCTTTGTACATTAGATATTAGGGAAAGCTGAATTAAATGTAAGAATTTTTAGAATGAATTAGCAACATATTTGAAAAATGTAACTATTTGCATGTAATTTATAGATTCCCAAAAAATGAATTCAAATTTGAACATAGGCTAGCTAAGCAATAGAAATACAAATGGAATTTTAACAGGTAAAATATTAATCATTAGTAAACAATGTATTATCACAAAATGCAATGTAAACCCCTAATTAGTCTGCTAACAATGTCATGCATATTGACAAAAAACATTGTTAAAATTAATTGCTCCACTTAATTTTGTCAAAAACATTTCTTGTCATCCATTATATAACTGTGCCCAAATACTAGAACTAAAAATAAAAATTTCATTTAAAAATGAATTTGTTTAATTTAATTTTGTCATAATGAATTCATCAATAGATGGCGTCCAATAGAATTAACTAATTTTCACATGGTAAATAGTTGTAGGTGTTTTGAGAACTTCAGGGTGTGCCATAGGAATGGGATTTCAATGGTCTTTTACTACTCTTGTGAATAGAGGATTTTCATAAGACTGTGAAGTGTTTAAAAATATCTAATTTTTGGATGTTGCATGGGAAATTTTCAAAAAAATTGGTTGCCAGTTCTTAAAATTTCCTGGATTTTTTAATTTTTCCTCTTTTGTTTTAATCCCATTACCGGCTTTGATTGGCTTGACCTCATTTCTGACCTCTTAAATACAAAATATGCCAAAATTTCTTGAAAAAATCTTATATTAAGCATTAATATGTATTTATAGATTTAAGAGATTTATTTAAATTATGAGTATACTAGTCTTAAATAATTGCTCTAAATTAAGCTTTAATGAAGCTTCACCATACTTTAATATAGTTATGATAAAAGTAACATCATTAAATTTGCCAAATCCGCGATTTATAGCAAACCAGGGGTTGCAAACACTAAATTATGCAATTCAATGCTTCCAAATTACCGAGAGAGGCAATCAGGTTCATAGAGTTGCAGTGAATTCAGCTCCTCCCCATATAAATGCATTATTGAAGTGGATGAAAGACATTTGGAGATTTTGTCAGGAACGTGTAAAGGGTGTGTTGCCCTAGCAGGCGATGTACACAAGTAGTTGCATTTATTATGTGGTTGTATTGCCAAAGTGTTGAACTCCCTACAACAGATGTCAAATGCTATTGGAGAAAATCACGCCTGTCTTTTGCAAAGGCTTCTTTTATCAAAGTAAATTGTTTTTTTGCTTGAATTCCATTAACGCATCAGATTTTTCACATTCAATGAGTTTCTCAAACTCTGCTATAAATTTGCAAAATTCCGCATTTACTGATGGCTAGTACTAAAACTAAATTATTATGTGCACACAAAATGTATAGTTATGCATAAATTAACATGAAAATTATATGCAGCTTAATCCTCATTATTTTAGATTAACAAATGTGGTTTATATTTGCGTAAAATATACCCGATTTTGGAAGCCACTCCTAAAGGGATTTCACATGACTATATCACTGAAGTAGTGTCTTGAAAAGAGCAATTGATTGATCTATTATGATGATACTTTTAAGTTAACCCCCAAGTACTATGCGCAAATCCAGTTACAGAAGCTGATGTCTGAAAAGAATGCTGCAATATTTTGTGTTGGCATTCCAAACGAGGAAATAAATAAATAAATATAAATATATCCAACCTTTAATTCCCGTACATGACACTACGTGCTATGTAAAAAGGAAAATTGGACTATTTCAATGAGAAAAAGAAATGCAATAGGAACCGGGGGAGAGTTCCATAAGGTACCTTACCGCTGCTGGTACAAACATTGCTGCATGTCGCCTATCTTTTAGCAGTTCCTGTAAGACCTTTGTTCTTGTTTGGCTTTTAGAAAACGTCATTCTCCCATGCATTGGATGGAATTCGTCTTTATATATCTTTGTAGAAATATTTTTGAATAATTGATTAAAAGTGCTGTTTATATTGTCAATTAATTCTTGCTTGCATATTTTCGATAGTTTGGAGTACAATGTAATTGGCTTTCTCAGGGCTTTTCGATTTTTTTCAGTTAATCCGTTCACTACTACAGAAGCATAGAGATAAATTGGTTTAACATACATTTTAAAAATGAGCCATTTCTTATGTCGATTTAGAAATTCTAATATAAATTTCATTCCAAGAATGCATTTATACGCTTTTTTAACAATGGTTTCCACGTGATCATTCCAATTTAGACCCTTATTTAAAATTACACCCAAATATTTGGTTTGTTTAGTAGATGTAAAGGTGACTTGCCTTCATTAATAATAAGGCTATTTCTTTCTTTAAGATTAATTACATCAATCAGATTTTCTTTTGATTGTGAGATGTCAATTCACCTGTTGAGGCGTTAATTGTGCTTGTTATGCAGGTATCGTCTGAATATTTAATGATGTCTGATTTTGTTGGATACGACATACGCTCATTGCAAATTTCATCCGTAAGGAGTATAAACAATACGNGTGCGCGGTAATTTTTCAGTGTATTTACTGTTTCCATATTTAATACTTTGATTAAAATTTGTTATATACATTCTAACCCATTTTGCTATCCATGGTGAAAGTAAACAAAGTTTGTTGACAATCCTGTTCTGTAAAATGTAACTGGTGTTATCGTAATTGGTCGAAAATGTCGGAAATTAGTTTTATCAGGGTTTGTTTTTTGGGAATTGGTACTACAATTGCAGATTTCCACCTGCCCACGTAGCCAAATACTGGTGGACCACCGGTGGCCCACCAGGTGGGTTTTGGCCACCTGTGCACCAGTAGACCACCAGTGGCTAGCTGGTGGTCCACCAGTGGTCCACTGTTGGCTAATTGGTGGGCCACTGGTGGCAAAAATATGATTTAAGCATTATAGCAATGTTTCAAATGTAGTAACAGCAAACTTTTATATTAATAGAGTTTAAACATTGCAGTTTAAACTAACACAAACGCAACAAAGGGTTGAAGATTGACAATGGAAAGTATAATGAATTTTTTATTATAACCAATAGCAACAAGCACACAAAAATGCCCAATTTAGATTTAATTTTCAATTTCCGAAGAAATTGCAATTTTTAAACATTATTTTTTCCAATAATTAAAAATATATTTTGCCCAATTTTAGGTATTCATGTAGACATTGATTTCAAGGTCCACGAATAATCGTGAATAAATTATTTTGAAATTTCATTCTGCCTATATATCTTATAATTTTTGCAAACGGAAAATTGCAAAAAAGCTCTTCACAATGAATTTTATATGTTTATGAGATCTAAGAGAGCATAATAATGAATAATATTTTAATTGCAAGCATTAGCTCATATATTATTTATGATTAAGAGTAAATCAGATGTCACTAGTGGTGGACCAGTGGTCCACTGGTGGCTATGAGTGGCTGAAATTGCTACTACTGCCACTACTTATCCACCAGTGGTCCACTGGTGGCTATGAGTGGCTGAAATTGCTACTACTGCCACTACTTATCCACCAGNTATATATATTAAAATTAGTTGTAGTATACCACGGTTATATCAATTAGATGAATTCATATGTAAAATGAAATAGTAATTACAAATATTGATTATTCGTTTCTGATAAAAATGGAATTTTAAGCCAGTCCTTGGAACAATGTTTAATATCACCAGTATTTTAAAACTTTAAATGCATAAATAGCTTTTGCATTGGAACAGACCTTTCGACCTCAAGCATAAATTAAAAGGATTTAATTTCATAATTATGATTTAGAATTGCAAAGAAATTAATGCACTTTAATCCGAATGACCACATTTTGTAAATCTGATTTTTTAAGAAAAAATCTGTAAGTCACTCGTTTTTGTAGAAGTACTTACGACAACATTTTGTGGGCTATTCAGCCATATAATTGTAACAACTGTATTATTTATAGAATTTTCTTAAGAAATTTCGTAATTTTCCAAATTGCTGTCTTAAGCCTCCAACAGAAATCTCCTAAGTTTTCATACAGCAAGCATTGACCCGCGGGCTTGCACACAACACACAGCCTACTTTTAAATAATGTACCGATCAATGTTTTAGCAAGCCATACCACGTTATCAGTATTTTTCGGTATTGTCATAATATACCGGTATTGGTTTCATTATCGGTATACCGCCGGGAACTAGAAATTTTAAACGGGTAATTTCGTTTTTTGAACAATCAGTAATAACTACTTATTCTTGGCAATATTATATAACAATATCTATAGAATTAAACATCCAATCAAATTCGTTTTTGATTTTTTAATGTTTTGAATAAGTAATTGAGGTGTTGATTGTAATCTTCACAGTGATAGAAAAACACAATTCCTCAGNGTTTAAGTTTTCTTGAAACAAAATTGGATGATGCCCCCCTGTTTGAAAAATCTTAAAGCCGCGCCTGCAATTCCTATTAAACTTAATTGATGAATAACAAGTGGCCGTGCATCAAAATAATGCTCGTCTGAACGCAATTTCATCAAATTGATGTACATCAAAAAGACGCTCGTCTGAACGCTGCCAAATTTTGACTAATGCATCAAAAAAGCCTATACATCAAAGAAATGCTAGTCTGAACGCACTTTCATCAAAAGATGCGCATCAAAAGGTTCTCGTTTGAACGCACCTTTAGGTAATTTCGTATGGCAATATATTAGACTAAAAATCTTGTTTCCAATTCTTATCTAATATGTACATTAATCTCAGATTTATCTTATTTCATAGATGATATTTTGATAAAAATCAAAATTAATGATTTCAAAATTGATAAATTTCAAAATTCATTCTTCAGAGAAACTATCTTTATATTTTGTGAGAATGCAATAATATAGTAAATTTAATTTTACAAGGTGATGTAAAATACCATCTCACAAAGGCGCACCCACGGGGGACTGGGGGAACGACCGCCCTTAAGCAGAGCACAGATTCTTCCATGCCTCATGAAATGTAAACCTATAACACGCATATATATAAAGCATTTTTTCTATTTTATCTGCAGGGGTAAACAATATTTATTGATATTGCAATTATTGCAATAATTGGAAATCGGTTAATCTATTAAATACTTTAGAAGAATTTCACGCACATTAACGGATGAGAATCTTGCTGAAACATATAATCTAGTCTCGATTCGACAATCATTATTGTCATGCCTAGTATATAAATGCAATAGTGGCTGTTGCGAGTGTACTGCACAGTTTAAATACGCAAAATCTTATTTTGCTTCCACCACCGAATTGACTTTCTTTGTTTATTGAAGACATAACATTTAGCATTAACCTTATTTCGTATCTTCTGAACAGACACATGATATTGCGATGTCAAGCCTAAAGAAATTGAACAATGACAGCTTTTACATAAAGTATGTAAGGCAGAACCAAATTTGCTCTTCGTGTTTAGGATTACTGGCAACATTTAACTTATATTTTTCTAGAACAATTTCTTCTTAGTGCTAACAGAAGCATGAAGCACTCATAACCTTGGTTGTTATCTCACAACGATGATTTTTCTTTTAAAAATTTTTATGTGTTATATTTGGTTTTTAGAGAATGCTATAAAAGTTCTTAAACAACGTTTTGAAATGGTACATTAGTATTATATTGTTTTGAAAAACTCCATTTAAAATTTTCAATTTCAGTGAACAGATTTTATTAGAAGCTTCTAGCATGCCCTGGTTTAGTCTAGCATACCACAAAATTATAGAAAATTTTTTAACAAGTGTTATAAAAATGTGTCGAATTGGAATTAAGTGGGTTGGGCATGATTCAAGCCTTACAAGAATTGGGTCTAAATTTTTGATTGGAGTTACGAAGGGATAAGAAGGAAAGAAATTTCTAAACGGATCATCCTACCAGAAAAGAAGGGAAATGTTTCCTATTGAAACTAGAAGCAGTTAACAGTGCAACAGTCTGTGTTTGAAATTCCCCTCACCTTGTGAACCACGGAGGACATAAGGGCATTAGTCAATCTTAGTAATATCTGTATGGGTGTAGGTGTAGGAAAAATTAATTCACATTTAGTATTTTATAACATAAACATTCATTATGCTGGTTCCGTTTGCTAGATTGAAATTTAATTAGAAAAATATGACACTTAAAAGTGGATATATGAAATAGTAAATTTCAAATAGAATAGTTGTGTTTAGTTAATATCAACTTTTCTGTTTTGGTTAGTATGTCAAAAAGCGAAGACTATTCATTATATTTTATTTTAGACAATTGGCGTGGCAGAGGGCAAATTGACATAAAAGTTTTTTCACATCTAAAGAAAAATTTAGCTAACTCATCACCGTTGAAAAGTCCTTTCTATAACTACTATTTGAAAAAAAATTAATACCAGTTTAAAAGCTTCCTTACATTTATAATCTATAAATACAATTGAAAAATGAATTTCTATGATTTTGCTAGTGTTCACAATAGGTCCTGAAATGTTATGCTAGAAAACACTGATATCTGACAGTATTTTTGGGACAGAATATCTCGACTGTTCAACTACATATAGCAAACACCTCCAGTTCGGCTTATCTGAAAGTGATTTTAAAATTATCATTCCAAAATATCTTTCTTAATTTTTGACAAGTTTTTACACAATTTTCAACAAAATTATTGTAAATTTTCTTTAGTGAAGTAGTTTATGTAATTTTTTTAAGGAAAATACACTTTTCTGAGTTAAGTCCAAACAATATGAGCCTAAACTAAGAGGTTGTTAATATATGGATAAAATGTTTGCATATTTGTTCTTTAAATTCTAAATGAGTGCTTGCAACGTGACAAATGTTTAAGCAAACACTCTGGAAGAGTCCAAAAGACTTAATTTATCATTTTAAAGCATATGTGGTGATCTAAGGTGAAGCTGGTGTACTTAACGCATTCATGATAGTAAACATTTGTTATTCAGTGCACCATAATAGTTTCGATTTTCAATTAAGCTCCTCTATGATGGTAGAAAGAGTTGCATTCCAAACTACTATAATATATCGAAAACTTAGGTATTAGACGCCTTAAACTCACGTTCTAACCTCAGCATCGTTCTGACATTAGACAGTAATCCTGTTGGAGATTGCTATTTTAGAGGCATATACAGAAATTCAGCGTATTTAATTCACAATTAGTGTTTATTTAGAACAACTAATGATAATATATATATATATAATAATAGTAATAATAATAACAATAATCATAGTTTGAAACGTTTAAATTTTGGAAGAGTTATTGCAGTTGCTACAAAGGACGGGAGCTGAAATAAAAAAGCTCTATAGTTAACTATCAAGAATGAAATTGCAAAGTTTCCTAAAAAATGTCAAGAATTTTACTATCAATTAGCATCTTTGATTACTATCCGGCCTACTTGTAACATAGAAGTAAGTTGTTTCTCTTTAATTATTTATTGAAGTCAATATATAAGTCATGTATCATCTTCAATTTTAAGGTGAGATTGCGATACATTCAGAATTGGGTATGTTTGCAACTCATAGTGATAGACGCTAGCTAAAATATTATGATAGAATTATAAAATCTATTACATGTTTACAATTTAAATATCGTCACGACAGTGAGAAGATTGTAAACATTTACATTATTTATAAAAACTAATTTTGGGCTTTGTTGTAGATAAGAGAACTTGCCATGCTCCTAAAATTGAAATACAAACTTTAGCTTATTCTAAATTTATACAAATCAATTTCACATGGTTTCTTTGAAATAATGAATAAAATACAAATGGTTATCTTGTTAAATAAGTCTGCAAAAAGCTAAGCTTAAATTATACCAATAAAGCATAAATATGCATCTGGGCTCTGGATCATAAAACTTAACAAATTTACAACTAAGCAAGTGTAATCAATAATTTGATGGTTTGATTCCGAATATGATTTCACTTTTTGCATGCATCCACAATTATATTTTACTTAGTGTTTAGTGTCAACATTAATCAATTGAAAATTGCCATATTGCGAAATTTTGATGACGCTTAACTGAGGTAGTGATCCAGTACAAAAGTAAAATCTAACAACAGTAAAAAAATACCAAATTTGAAATATGAAAAGAAGCGCAAGTACAAGGGCCAATAAACATCAAGTCATAGTACCTATATATATATATATATATATATATATATATATTTCTGCCGAGTCCATTCTAATTTGCATATCATTTTAATAATAGCTATCAAAATGAAATAAATATTAATATATTTATTGCAAGATGTGTTATAAAAGTAAATAATTGAGCATACTGGATTCGAACCAATATTTCTTAGTCAATTGAGTTCTCAGCAAACTAAATGTGATACCTTTTCACTATGCCTCAAAAACAATAGAGAAACTGAACAATCTCGCCACTAGAGAAATAAATGAGTTTTTTTCAATAAAACAGATAACTCTGTTAAATAAGCAGACATAACTCGACTGATGGTAGATTCCGACCCAATAAAAATATCAGCAATTTCAGTATTGGGCAGCGAACGTCTACATTTCAATAGTACTACTGAATTCCGTTCATTTTTGAAAATGTTGTATCTTGAACCTTTATGTGCTTATACCCAATACATTTAAGATTGCAATATTTTCTTTTGATAATCCTAGATAATACCAGGGATTTTGCAAACGGTGTTGTTTGGAAATATCGTCATCTGAGGATCATGATGTAGCAGTTGGTGAATATTTAGACGCCAGAGAGGAAGACATACAAATATCAGGACTTTCATAAAAATGTTTTGATGCAAATTGTCTGTGGATTCTAAAATATTGAAATGAAGTTCAAGAATGAGAAGGATGCGATCTTAAATTGGTTTGGACTTAACTCAAAACTTCGAACAAACAAATAGTATCTAAATTTTGCGTTCCAATTTACAGAATCGCATCCCATCTGAATAAAAAATTATTAATAAATATGTAAATATATCTGACTTAGCTAGGTTGCACAACTGCATATAAAATATAATACAGTTTGGGCAGATTGGTGGCAACATTCTAATTCAAATGTTTGACATTCTTTATCACATGAAAGGGAAAGTTCACCTTCTCTTGAATAGGGTGGTGATAATTCTTCGTATTGTTGAATAGACACGCGCACAGGCGATTGCAGTGATGTGCACGGTTCTTGATTACAGGCTTTAAATATTTTTTTTGGATTTTTTGTATAGAGCTTGATAATAATTTACCATATCATTTTTAAATCGAAATGTTTTTCACAAAAATAGGATATTTCGGTGGATTTACGGCATCATTTCGATTCACAGCATTAATCCAAGAAATTCGCAAATTTCTGTTTATTGGAACACTCAAGAACCAAATATTAGGATTATTTTTACTTGTTATGTAACATGTTGGAACAAAACAGCACTTATATCTCATATTACTCTAAAAAGTATATAATCGTTATAATATGCTTGGTGATCATTGAAAAATCGAAAAAGTAATCTGTGTACTATACTAAAATATAAATGAAAAAGGAATCAATGTCTTCAACCTCAAAACGTAAAAACTCGAAAATCCTGATTGATATGAAATGTATGTTAGAAACAATAAAATACATAACACTATTGTCGTTTTCGTTTTCAGTAGTTAAGAGGTCAGAAGTGGCGTCACAAAATTGAAATTGGTAATGGGATTAAAACAAAATTGATAATATTGTAAAATATAAGTAAATTAAAATGCTGTAAACCATTTATTTTTGCTAATTTCGCTACCGATTATATAGAAATTATATATTTTAAAACATTTCAAAATTTCATGAATGCCCATTGCCTATTTCTTGTCAACATTTGTATTTAATTGTCTGCCACATTCTTTTTCCACAGTATCACACTTTGTATCTAACTGAAACATAATAACTTTCAATTGCCAGTGTTTCACTGTGTTTTTATTGTACTAGTTTTGTTTCCTGGATATTGACTATTGATAAATTATTCCTTTTAACATATTAATCTAGGTTTTTTTCTTAAACTTGATATTATGAGAAAAAAGTGAAGGTAATGAGTAAATCACATTTGTTTATCAATTTTGCTAGATATTGAACCATTATTAATTTTTCCCTTCATGTAGACGAAAATTTAGTTCGCAATGTCTTTGGTTCAATATTCTTTTCCCTTAAAATATTCTTTCTTTTGCTTTAAAGCGGCGTTTTCCATTCCAATTCTTTTGTATTAATTCCTTTGGATAGATATAAGCTATCCTTAAATGAGTTATTACTATTTAACTTACTAACACATTAGCCATTAGAGGTTCCAGTAAAGCATGAACACAACATTTCGTCTCCTTCCTTTCCGCTTTTCAACAATTTGATAAACCACTGATTTAGTTAAACAATGTATTTAAGAATTTCTTCTAGATTGCTGTAAAATCTTAAATCTTAAACATTTGATTAATACCTGGAAAATATGTTTTCCTAAATAGCAAGCCATTAATGGTCCGACAATGGGCCATTCCAAGAGTCATTAATGGCAGATGACCGCTGGGGAATTAATGGGCCAGTGTATCCTCCTGAGTCATGACAGAAAGTCAATTTAATAATTACAAAACAATATTTGCAATTGAAATAATCAGATAACTTTGCATTTGTTTGATTACAATATATTTCAAAAGAATACTGAACTTCCCTTTTAACCATTTCCACATATGTGGACGAATTAACTAACGCAAGTTTTGTATTGAAAACTAACACATTAAATAATATTTTGCAATGAGAAAAATTTGCTAGCTACTCAAATTTTTTTGATATGCCAAGTAAAAGCAGTTTCTGTTTGCAGCAACATCTTCTTTTTAATAGAGCCCTTATTTATTGAATTAGTGCAAACAAGATAATTTGTTTCTTTGATTCTGAAATTTAGAAGTTGATCTTCATTGTCAACACCTGCCAGCTAAATGTAAAGTTTAGTTTCGAACCATGAATTGCATAGATAAAATCCAAGACCTGATGAAACTTGCTTGCAGGCAGTTTATTTGTTCTACATGGAAACCTATTGCAGAAAATCACTCAATTTATCAGTTCAAATTTGTATACTGCATTTGCTCATCTATGATAATACTATTAATAGTTTTATAATCAATTTACTGACATCTTTTTAAAATAGAATTAGTAAGTAATCGAATTTTTTATAGGTGATCTGAGTTTTTAATTTTATCAGGAGACAATGAAAAGGTCAGGTATAACACTGTTGCATGAAATTGGAAATCCACCTCTTTTTAAAAAACTACAAAGGCCAATTTTAATTACCCATCCTTTAAGTAATTTATTTGAAAAATTACTGCACGTACAAATCAACCAATACATTACATCTGAGAATATTTCATCCTCAAGGCAATATGGTTTCTGCAAATGCATAGTGGGAGTGATACAATTCTTTAATTACTGAAAAAAATCGTCAAAGAATTCCAAAAGAAAATCCAGTTGCATACCCTTCTAGACTTATAAGCAAAACCTTTAATTCAAAGAATTTCGAAATTTTGGTGATTAAACTAAAAAATTACAGATTTCAACAAAATTCAATTAAGTAAGTTTGGAGTTTTTTAGAAAACAGAAAACAACGTGTATTAATGAGTAAAAGGAAATCTGAATGTATTACAACCGATCGAAAAGTGCCTCAAAGCACAGACTAGTGCTAATTCTATTTGTAATTTATGTAAATTAAAAATCAATACGGAAAAACCGTTATTCGTACAAAAAAATCGCTTCTGGTGTTGGATACTTATACCACCCCAAAAATGTCCGACCAGATTATCACATTCAACTATTGTATGCATTTTGTTTATCGAAATTACATTATTTTTCATTTTTATTAATTAATCTTAATACAAAAAGCTGCAATGTATTATCAAAAACTTTTAATTGGTTACTACAAACATTAAATTTTGCGCGTAAGCATGATCAGACGAAGGTATTATATATTGTCCCCGCTATATCAAATATAATTCTTTCGACCTGATGTTTTACTTAAGCCAAATTGTGTTGCAAATTATTATATTTTATTAACCCTCTAACTACCACTGCATCTTGTGCACGTTAAATACCAGTGGGTCAATTTGACCCAAACATTGAAAAATGTACTGTTGTGGCTAAAATTATGGCATATACAGCAGTTTGACGATTTCAACATAAATGTTAACTAATAAAAGAACGTTTTAAAATTTAAACTAAGCTAATAGTTTTGTTTAAGTGCCCTTATTTGGAAGTTTTATATGAAAAATTAGCATTTCAAGTAGAAAACTTCTGTTGAAAAAATTGTTCAATGACATTTCAAATTGGAAAATGATATCATATCATATACAAAACGTCTACAACATTGGAAGCACACTGATGATGAATGGTCGTTACACACTGGATCGTGGCATTTTGAGCACATCATTCATGTTTTCCTGTCCTTCTTATTACCACAAAGTTTGCACCTACAACATGACTCAAGAACTTCATGTGAACATTCTGCTGACTGACTGACAGCCACTACTCATGCATTTCATGTGACATGAACATCATCAAGATTGATTAGAAGTCGTGCAAGATGAATTAGGAATAGCCGGCATTGATGACTTCAAGCAGAGTTCCATCCAGGATGAAGATTGATGAAAATTTCGTAAGAATTGTAAAATGCTGTGTCCATCATATTGAAAAAAAGACATATTGGCCATCGCCTTGTCCTTCTTTTGCAACTGTAGGCATTGACCACCTGGTCCAATGTATCCACTCCTGATTTCCTATGATTAAAATCAATAATAATTGGGGCTTGTGAGCATTGTTGCTGATTTCTGCTGATCAATGATTGGACGAGATAAGAGTTACAGCTTTGTTTTTTTTGGTACATACGAAACAATTGTACAGTCTGGTAAAAAGCCAAATACCAAGCTTTCAACCAGCCTGCGTGAATTTGGCAAGACTTCAAGAGGAAGTTTGGGCTTATTTTTTCTGATCATTCCCAAGTACATAAGTTTGTGAGTTCTCAAGCTTTGAATGAGATGCAAAATCAGAGAAAAGTTGTCACCCACAATATTTCTGCCAGAATTAGTCATGGGATCTGTTAATTCCAGGACAACGCAATGCTTGAGAGTTTCCGACTTTGCCAGTGTATATCTCAGTGTTGTATCAGTAAGAAGAAGAGCTATCAGCAAGGATCCAAATTTTGATTCCGTAATGACCAGTTTTCAAAGGAATGAACATTCGGAAACCACATCAGCCTTGAAATGTAACAAGCTGTTCATCTATAGCCATATCGCAGTCAGGAACATAATTCGCTTTCACTTAGTGATGAAACAATTCCAAATTTCTCAGAAAGGAACTAGCTTGTCATTTGCTCTTTGCTCAGGATGCGTAATAGAATCATCAAAACACATGCAAGCACAAAGGTCCGTGAATCGTTTGCAAGACATTGCTTGAACAAATATAGGCCGGTCATCTTGTAAATTCCAAAGCTGACTGATAGCCTCATTCTTGGAAGAGTACACTCCTGCCAATAAGAGAAGACTGATAAATCACCGAATCTCACCTTCATCAGTATCTTTCCAATTCACATTCTTGCATCACCCCTCTGTGTTTGTGTAATAAACAATCAGACAAATCATATGTGAAGATATGAAACTATTGAAAATATCATCAGCTGTTGTGAAAGACTGGCGAATTTGTCTCAAGGGTCCAGGATGTAACTGGAAAATATTTGATGCTTGAGTGCGCCCAGTCTGGGGAAAAGGGGCTTTCTTCTAATCTACTAAGCCATTTTTGATACCATTTCATCATTAGAAGGCCTACTAACATGTGATAATACTGTATCATCATCTTCATTTGATCTTGAGCCCTTCAGGCTCAGAGTCACTGCCAATTGCATCCTAATCAGTCCCACTTTCACTCATATCCAAAATGCGACGTAAAGCAGCTTCAGCTGTAATCTGAAAGCTTCTTTGCATGATTGTGCTCATTGTGTGACTGGTCAATTGAGACTGCAGTCAGTTATAAAAGCTGTCTTGTGTGTAGGGAAATCTTGATTGATGTATTGCCAAATCAAGTGATACCTTAGCATTGAAGCTAAATAGGGTAGGTGAATGCAGTTGTGAAATGTTATGAATACAACTGTGTGAGACAATGAGAAGCAGGCAGGCCAAAACAGATGTGAGAGGAAAACAACTGAGAATGAATTTGATGAAAACAAGTAGGGGTCAAAATGACCCACGTGGTATGCAGTGTGCACTGAAAATAAAATTACAACTAAAAAGCATACAGAGCTTTCAATGAGCTTCACATTTTGCATATGATATCTCTCCCTAAAAGAGTAAAAGTCAAGCACTTTCAACCTTCTGTGAAAATATTCATGAAAATGCTCAGTAAATGAAATCAGTTTCTGGGTCAATTTGACCCATTGGTAGTTAGAGGGTTAAAATGAAATGATGGAATGGTGATTGTGTTACTTTTTAATAGTTCTTCGTTTCGATACCACATGGCAACAACTACGATATCTTATGTTTACAATTTATTTTGACGATATCTATGGTGTGCATATGTTATTAAATTGTGTAATTTTCAAAAATAAATTCTTTGAGAGTTTAAATTGGTGAAATTCAAAGAACGATTTGCTTTTCATAGTATCACAGACTTCCTATTTAAAAGTCTATGATAGCATTAAGGCGTAAACTATTCTATCATTCGTTGCTTGATACATAATTTTGGATTTGGTCAATTTTTTTGAACTTATTAAAATTCATCAATACAAACTTAAAGAATTTGCCTTTGCGTAGTTTCCTAATTTCCTGTATAGATCCTCGATTTTTTCCGTTGTGATTGTAATGTTTGCATTACATTTAAGCTTAGGCATATATATTTTCATTCATATATACATTAATTTTGCATTTATTTATAAATTTGCATCTCCGTTAAGAAGGTTCTAAAATTTACTCCCGAGCATAGCCTAGCCGCCTTGGTACCTGCCCAAATCCAGTCCATTTAAATAACGCCCACCTTCCATAAAAACCTCTTAATATTTTTGGTTTCTCTAGACAAACTCAAATTGAAAACGACTGTAATATTAGTAACTACTCAGAAATGTAAATTCCATTTTCCAACGCATTGCTTATAAGTTCTGAATATGGTTGACTTGTGTGCACAGCTGTGTAATCATCAGTCCTATTTTGTCAATAGCTACACATGACCGGCCAATCCCATTACTGTCAATATCCCTTTCTGTGTTTGTCTTGAATGCAATGATGAAAACCTTTGGTATATTTGTATTAATAATAGGGATAAGGATATACAATATGCCCATTTGTATTTCACTAACATGCATAAATTTAGTTTTTTGGTTGTTTTCTGGCTTGGGCCACACGCCACGTGAATATACCTTCTTTGAACGACTCAAAATATATTGGAATTAATGTATACATTGTCTTAATTGTTTGTGTCGTTAGCATTTTGGTATCTCAATTTGTCAGAAATGTAAATCACAATTTTGTCCTTATCAGTCTTCTTATTGTCTTCGCTACCACCACTACCATTTGTCTTGTTTTTGTTCCAAAGGTTTGTTTTTATATGCATTGTTTCAATTCCATATATATATATATATATATATATATATATATATATACAAATGAGTCACATAGAAAAATTGTAGACGATTATCATGTAAATAATTTTATATCAGCGAATCCCATTAACTATCCTGGACAAACTAGAGAAGAAAGTATCGGAGCTTGAAGAAAGTTAAGTCATTGCAAGAGTTAAGGATACTGTGAGAGAGGGCAGACTTGTCAAC
>CABFPE010000525.1:387610-400364 GCA_900660155.1 Hofstenia miamia | reverse complement strand
AAACGTATATATATATATATATATATATATATATATTACACTTAAATACAGTATTTTCATTGAAACAATTTTATTTTGTGTAATGCTAGATATTATTTATCTTCAAATTGGCGTCCATTGTTATAAAATTTTCTTTATACAGTTTTCCGATGAGATTCAATTTGAACGACGAAATCAGTTCAAAACTGCTATTCTCAGTTGAAAACTGGAGTTTTGTTATATTAGTTGTATATTTCTTCGTTGTCTTACTTTTTCATTAAGTATTTACACATTCTAAAAATGTGGCTCGAAAATCTTTTAGCACAATCAATATATTGCACAGAATATGTTGTAATTTCGTGGCTACTAACTCTCTTTTTATAGAAGAAGAAAAATCTCTGCATATCTTAACAAATACTCCTTAAAGTGCCCTTTTTGAAAGCATCCGCACTTTCTTTCTCAAGTTGGTAGTAGTGTTGAAACACATCCAAATTCCATTAGTTTCCATCAGCATGCAACTTCTAGTTGAAACAAATTGTGGAAAATTGGGAAATTCTTTTAAATTATATGGAACTCTTCTTAAAGTAACAGGTATATTTTGAGATATTCCTGGTAGTATCATAATATTCTTGTAGATGTGTAACGATTTGATAAGTATTACCAATGCAATGCCTACATCTCCATCTGTTTAGCCATCTTCTTCCGAAATGCTAAATTCTGAATAGAAGTGTGTAAATTTCTTGTGCAAGTTACTAAGTGTTGCCATCTTGTGGCAGAGCTTGGAGTTCTATCGTCAAACTACCTTGATTTTCACCTCATACCAAAACCTTTTTCAGTTTATATTATCTGTAAGATTTTGCTTCAGTTGAAACTTTGTGAGATTTGCGATTTGCTCTTAAGACATGTGATGTTACTCGTTTCCTAGAAAAAATATTGAAATTTTCTATTTGTCCTTGAATCATGGTTACTCATGTTTTCATGCAGCACTTCCTAAGATATATTTTTGTGATTTTGATTGTTATCAGAGATAGCGTATGTGAGTTTTTTCATTCATTTTTTACCATACTTCTTTTACGAATTTGATGTTTTCTTACTTGTTTACAGTGCTTTTTGGATGCGAGAGTATGTTGTGGTGCAGTACTTGATTGTCGAATCTAGATAATCATTTTTCACCACAATTGGGGGATGAAATGTGTCCATATTATGACCATATTACTATTAGTAGGAATAAACTGCCTTTCTCATGTTTTTCATGTGAATGATTTTGCAAAGCTAAGATAAAGTTGATGGCTTTCTTGGAGATTTATTGTGGTTTATTACCAATTTCTTCATAGTTAACCGTTTCACTTGAACTTATTACCCTAAGAACACTTTTCAATTGCCCATTTTAAGAATTTGTTGTAATAAATTGATGTTAACATATTTACATATATGTTTCCATCTAAATATTCGTTGCAATGATTTATATGCTAATTTTGTTGAAATTATAAATGTTTGAAGATTGATTTAATCTTGTATGCTGCGATTTATAATAATTTCTTCATCTTGTCAGTTTGATATCTTGTGATGACTGGTAATTTTAGCACATTTATAAAAGTGTAAACACATTCTCTTAAAAATGTGTAATCAAAAACATGCTTGTCTTAATGCTTTACACTTTTTCAATATATGTGAATATTTTGCCATGATCCATTGGAAATCTTTGTTATTCAAGAAAGTAACCAATCATATATCTGTATATGTCTTGTATGAATAATGCTTAATCGTAATAATCTGATCTTGGCAAAGGGAAGGTTGAAAAGAATTTTAATTAATGTCAATGCATTGCACTTTTCCTATTGGTTTCGCTATAGCTATTTTTTAAAAAAAATATTAAAAGCACTTTTGGCTTCATATAAATTCCATATATAATTGTATATTGTTTTAATTGGTAAGAAATATGTTGGTTAAAAATCCTGGCACCACTTTGAATTTTGACAACCAATCAAATTGTTTCTTTATGTTTAACTTGAGGTTACAAATTTATTTATATTGTCAACATTCAATTACCAGATATTCAAAAGAAACTACAAAAATTTAAATTAATATTCACTCACAAGGAAATGAAAAATGTTTTACATTAAACAGGCTATGTTGAGGTTTGATTGAGAGCTACAATGTTTTCTCTCTAAAAAATTTAATTTAGTGTGCTTCAAATATTAAAAAATTATCGAAATATACATTATCTTAAGCATGTAAATTTAAATGTATGTCTTTTGAAGACAATGACAGCAGTTAAATTGCTATTGTTAAATTATTCAATGAAATAGTTAACTTATAAATGCTATCAAATCTGTATTTTAGGACAGCCATCATTTGCAAGTTGCTTCTTTAAGCAATGTTGTAATCCAATGTAACAGCAATAAATAATCGATTATTGGCTCATTTTGTAAATTTTAGATTGTATTTGTAATTTTTAAGCTATTCTTGCCAGAATATATATTTAAATTTAACTTTATCTAATATTACTTTTTGTTTTGTGATAAACTTGAATTACTGATTAAACTTTAACTAATTCTATTAACACATTAACACCCTTTATATTTTATTTTCAATTTTGTTTGACAATTTTTGTAACATTAGTGTTTTTTACTTTGATACACAGGGAAATCTTAAAAGTATTTCTAAATTTTCCATATTAAAATTCAATAAACATTTGCGCAATTAATGTAGCGAACATGTTTTTCGAAATTATATTTTACAATATATTACAAACCTTGTTTTTAATTTTGCAATTTATACTAAAGATGAGTAAGCGCATGCAGTAGAATATGATGTGTTACACGTAGAACGAGAAAATTAATAGAATATCCAAAATCGAATTCTTCTGTATGACTATACATTTCAGAGATGGAACCGGCCGTTTGGAAAACGACAGCAAAGGCCGGTCATTTTACATGCCGTTTGTAGGGCAACATTAAAAATATATTTCTAGTTATATCAGATAAGAAAGGAATATTTTGCTTAGTTTGGGGGCAATTCCCCCCCCCCATTTTATTGTTTCAGCAGGCTATATTATCACAATTTTAATAATAATAAAATTTCTTTCTTTAGAATGTCTCATTAATTACTTTATAAAATGAGTTTTTCTGCTTCTTCATTATGCATTTTTACTTCAAATTTTTTATGGAACTGTCTACTAGTATTAACAGAAAGTTTTTCTAAAAAGGAAAATTTAATCTACCAGATTTAAACTTGAAAATTTAAAAAGTTTTAAAAAAGTATAGAAGCTTAAACGCTTGAATTTTTCAAATATTCGAAAAAAACATTCAAAACATATTGGTTGAAAATACACTTAAACGCAAATGGAAATGAGATGTTTAATACGTGCTACTGGAAAAATTAATTGTTTGGCATTAACAGAAAAAATTAACATCTTTATTAAATCTTTATTCAGAGGTTGCGTTAACAATATATCATATACTGCTAGCAACTCTGAAAGCGGCAAAACTGTACAAAAGCATGACAAAATACTATGACTATGGCAATTTAAATTCTGCTAGTTGAATAACCCAGATTATAAAAATTAATACCCTTTCAATTGAATTCAAATTTCTTTTCTAAAATTATAGAAATATCGCTTGACACATTTTTTTAATATGTCAAATGTAATTAGTAGCCTTAATCCTCTAGGTCGATCATTCTAAAGCTTCATAGAGGTACTCATGAATAAATTTTTTATAATTCTCTCTTTTAAAAGAATTGGTTCCATATTTAGGGAAAATTGTCTTATTGTAAGGGCGGAGACTACGGGATTATACACTTAGTCCCTGGTAAGGGTTAATATTGTTTACGATCATATACAACGGTGTCACTACATTTTTATGAATTAGGCATTGAGGATTTAAGAAGTTTCAAAATCTTGCATTCAGTATTAAATTCAGCATTAAATTTTGCACGTAAGCATCACAGTGTTACTGAATACAGAAGAAGGTATAATATATTTTTCCCGCTATATCAAATACAATTTCATGCAGCGGCAATTTTATTTAAGCATAAGTATGGGCGAGACTCAATGTTTTTATTATTAATTACTTAAAAGTAAATCTAAGATCACATAAATGTATTTGCATCAGTATTTCCTATACTTGTTTTGATGAAGCAGTTTCTAATATTTGGAACAACTTAGACAATGAGATTAGAGTAGAAAAAAATTAAAAATTACATTCTTACACAGACAAAACACAATTTGAGACACAAGCATGCTAAACACATTTACCGATTTCTTACACTGAGTTCACCACATGCATAGACACACACATTCATATGCTATATTATTATTATTATTATATATTATATATTTAGTTTGTAGTTTAATTGTATCTTCTTACAAATATATTGCTTGACTCATGTTAATAATAGAATAGTTGTTGGTTACAAGCTTCATTGACCATTTCAACTGTATTAACTTTTTTAGGAATTCTGTGTTCACATAAAGCACGTTGCCATAATTTAAGACAATAGCATGTATCAATTGAGTTTTAGCTTTTGTAGCTATTTGCTGATATTTGTTGCTGAATGCTTTAATTGAAAGAGCCATTCTTTTAATGATATTTAATTGCTTTAGAAGAGTTAGTCATGAATCGAATGAAATTCCCAAAATTGTCCGCTTGATCTATTTGGGTGTCACTAAAATTTAATTTATGCTGAAAACTATTTTCTTAATTAGCTTTTGATTTTATTATTCAAAATTGAGTTTTGGTAGCATTAACACTCAATTTTAGTGAGGCAAAATAGTTAGATACTTGATTAAAATTATCTTCAATAATTTTGATTGTATTTTCAATCGATTTATTTGAATAAGATAGCATAGTGTCATCGGCATTTTGAATAACATGACAATTAGTGTAATTACTTAAGTCATTAACATATATGTTAAAAAGCATGGGTCCTAAAATTGTTCCCTGTAGAACACCTCCTTTGATTTCAATTCAATTTCAAAAGGTTTATAACGTAACAAAGAAGTTCCGGAAAAAATTCACATTTTTTTTATTAAAACCAAGTTGATGTACGCGAAGATCCGCTGGATATATTTTTAGACTGTTTATAGTTCTTATAATTTCACAACTTGCAACATATCTAAAAGAGAAATCAGTTGAATTTTTTACCTATGGAAGTTTCGATTCATAGGCAAATTTTTTCCATTATTCTTTTCTAGACTTTGATTTGCTAGATTTCAAAATACGGCATTTGTATATTGCTATTATTCTGTTACTCAGAGCCTTTGAAAACGATGTCAAGGCCAGGAAACAATGATGTCTGGTTCCTAAGCTTATACGAGGATATTGCAATTTTAAGCGTTGGATTTAGATTCGAACAATACTTCAGATTTGAATTTTTATGGTTCTTGTTTGAATGCATTTCTTTGTGTACATGTTATTCAAATGTGTATTTTCAGATTTATTGTTGCTTCAGCCTAATATTCAAATTCCTAATTTGGCGAAAATTTATTCAATGAATTAATAATTTTAAAGTTCATTTGTTCTTAATTGACCTAATACAGTAAGATTTAGAAAAAAATAGACTCTCAAAATTCGAATTCAGATTCATAGACAAATTTGTTGATTAGCAGGAACCTAACTTATGCATATGCACACAATTACAATAAAAAGTTAATAGCTAAAATTATATTATTCTAAAAGTGAAGATAAAATTTAAAAAAAACTAAATGTGACGAAATTACTACATACTATCGTACATACTTTGTGTGAATCCTTTGTGCAACATTGATTGCAGAGAAACACATATTCTTGACATTACTAAGCTAGTCTCAAACGTATACAATAAAATTAGCTTATAGACCAATACGGCTTTTTGGTACTTGGCAGTCCAAATATCTTTTTGAAGAGGAAAGTGCGAATCGGATACTTAATCTAAACATTCAAAATTTTATCAAAATATAATGCATTAACAGAAAATAACATTGAAATCAAAAACAAATGCCAACATTAGCATAATTGCTGAAACTAAAGCAGTTCTCACATCAAGGTTCATGTAATATATCTTCTAAATTTTCAATAAATTGTAAATTTGGGCATATTCAAGGCGTATGCTTGTGATATAGATATATTTTCAAACTTGAAGTAGCAAAACTTCTGTAGCCTTTTTTTAAAGGTAGCCACTAATTATTGTTTTTATCCCAGCAAGTTGGTATTATATTTTGCAGAGGTTTTCTGCATCAAATTTTAATGGGAATGTTTTAGGCAGTTTGCCATGCATCAAAGAGGGATTTCTACATGTAAAAATTAACGATTTGCAAACAATGATTGCTTGGCAATGTTGCATTTTTACATTAAACCAAGTGTTGAAGTATTGCTTCAATCTTTAAGCCGAAGCTGCTTTTTACAGCATTAGCTGCTTGCTGAAACATTTCCTTATATGTTTTCACATTTTAAGTTTTTAATGAAAAGTTTTACTAACTAAATTTTTTATATTTAATCAGGTCAAGTAGTGTTCATGAAACACCTATATCCTATTCATTCCACAAAGATGAATTATAAAAACCAAATCTTAGGTTTCTACAAAGTAATTTAAATATTTTAATAAGGTAATATAAAATCCATCTTAAATGAAATCAATGATGTATTGCAGGCATTGAAACCTGAAAAACAAATGGATGAGAACTGGCCAGAATTTAAAATTTAGTCACTAAATTGAGAATATCACCCTTCAGTAGAACGTTTGATATCACAGATTACAGATACAAAACTATTGGGAGATGAAGATGACACCTGATCTGTGCAAACTGATATACAAAGATGTAAACACGTCTAGCATTAAACCTGAACAAGCAATCTGGATATTAGCAATTTTCTTAACAGAAGAGTCAACTCGAACTACTACTAGATAGTAAGCAATATCAACTAGAAAGCAATATGAGATTATGATATCACCCATTGGAGCTAATGCTAAATCTTGGGTGTTAACTGGAAATTCGATGACAGTGTCACTGACTAATAAGGAGAGCATCAGCAATGGTGAAAATATATGTAATATTAATAGTGTGCCACACAGGCATATGTCTTTCACAACTACAATTCCTAGTGAGCAGCCACAAAAATACATTTGGGGAACAACAAGATAAACAAAATTGAAAATTTTTCAAAATCTGCAGTGGATTATAACATGAATGTTGACACAGCAAAAATATTTTGACATTCTAGAAATAAAAAACAAATATGAAATCTAAATTTATTAGACTGGATCAGAATAACAGTAGTAAAATACGAGGCCATGTATCTGATGTGTTCATTTAATAAGATCATACTGAGAGATGGAATACTTCACAAAGAATGAGAAACAAGCAAATCCGTATAATTGAAATAAAAACGAATCAAAATTTCTGAGTGAAGAACAGTTGTTAAGTGAATCAACGATTAGAGTATCACCAAAGACTCAATCAGTTGTTGACAAAATAAATTTTGAGAAATTTGAAAAGCTATCTAGCACATAAAATCTCAAATAGAGGAAGACAAATACTGAAAATATTTTGGTAGAAGAAATGATAGACTTGGATGAAGAAGACATTGCTCTGAGACAATTTGGACCTATCAAAGATAAGGAAACCAAAATTGTGCAAACAGATGTTTATGCCATTTAAGTGTAATTGAACAGCTCCTTAAGTGAGAAACACCTTACTATAGATGTGGAATGCATTAACTTAAAATTGGTTATACCAGGAAGAATGTAAGCCAGTAATTGTCCATTTGGATTATCTGAAAAATTCTGGGAAACAACCAACAATGCTAAAATGAACTACCCAGCAACATTTGGAGGAGCAACCAGTATGGTAACAACTGGTACTACAAGAGACATTTTGAAAGGGATGGACAGCCACCCTTGATATCAGTGCCAATGATATTGCTGAAATTGAAGATAAAATGTAAGAAAATAGAAGACATACCATTATCAGAATACAAAAAATATGTCAACTCCAAACAACAAGCTGAGGAAATCACTCAGAGTAAGCAATATAAAACCTGTGCTAAAATATGTCAATCACAAGATAATAGAGAGAGAATATATACTGATGGATTTGTGACAACATTGGATTTATATAGCAAAGGACAACTGCTATGTATTTATATTGATGACATATTAAGATGACTAAGGGAGATGGATATAGAAACTTATATTTTTTCAGGAGTGAATGATTATGTATGGACAGATTTGAAGGTAGAGTATCTAAAAGTATGCTATTTGAAAATGCAGAATTTAAATAGTAATTATAATACAAGTGAAAATTAATTATCCTAATTCAATCACAGAACAAATACAGTGAATCTTTGAATTTTTCTACCCAGCACATTCTATACTGTACAATGGAATACACACATCTGATGATGATGATACAGCAATGACTCTAGTGATACCCTTGAAAGGGTTATAACTGTATACCAATTTTATGATATCTTTAGACAGAAGATTAACAAACTACAAAAGAATATTGTTATTCATGATCAAATCACTAGAAATTCCTAAGTTACTAAGATATACTTGAAATGTCTCAACTAAAACAGAAATTGTAATAAAACTAACTAAAATTGAAGAGTGTTGAAGAGTATGCTAATATGACATGGAGTTCTCATGAAGTAGAGCTGGTCACTCAAGTGAATCAACTGGTGTATGGCAAACTTTTGCATCAAATTTCATTATGAGAGTAATTAAAAGAGGGGCATTGGATGTCATCCCTGAAAGCATTGCAAATTATTTTTATTTTATTGATTCCACTTTTCTTAGATATAAAATATCTTATTTATATAGAAATTAAACTAATCTGGAATACTTTTAGTTACAAATCAGAAACAAAAAGTAAAAGGAAATTTGAATGCATAGCAGCAGACATGATGATGACATAAAGCTTAATCCATATAGATCTAGTCCATACACAATTATTTTACTCTTGATAATCCTTGGAATGTATGAATTGCATTAGCAAAAGAGTTTTAATTATGTCATTCTGATACACCAGTATATGTCTCTAATTACCTTAACAAAGAACAAATAGAAATTGAAAAGAAAGTACTGAAGAAAAGATGGGAGTTAATTTTCAAAGGCAAACTTAGGAATCTCATTAAGATAGACAACCTTCAGCTTTTTTTTGGTTGGGATGGAGGTACAACTAAATTGACAATGAAATTCACAACAATTAGCAATCAAGTCAGCTACTAAAGTAAAATTTACTCTCTTAAATCCATGGTCAGTCAATAAGAAGGAATTTCTTATATGCAATCTTATTGAAGAATGAGAAACTATTATATGCTTCTTAACTGAAATGTGGCTTTCTGCTCATGATTGATTATCTTTCAGTTTACTATGCTGTCCAGGTTATGATATTATAAGTGTACCATGTGATAGTTGTGGTGGTGGAATTGTTTTCCTCTTAAGTACTAATATTAACCCAGTGTTTATCATGCAGCTATGATTCATTTGAATTATAATTAGTGAGCTTCCCATTAAATTCTAAAATTGTTGACATATATTTACTTTACAGACCACCAAATGCAAATATTGATTCTTATATTGATCAATTTGAAGATTCTCCCTATATAATCTTCTGAACAATTATTCATTATTAAATTTGGGTGATTTCAATATTCTCATGACTGATATGAATGCCTTACCAACATGGAAGCTTAGGGAGTGTCTTGATCAGTATGTTGATACAACAACATTTAAGCATAATAATATAATTGACTTGATTATTGCTAAAGATGATGATACTTAATTCATCATATTGATGGTGCGGATAATTACAATATTCTTCAAGATCATTATGTCATTACATTTCAATGAAATTTTAGTAAGCCTTCTCCAGTTACTAACTTTGGCAAGGCTGAGAATTTGGAAAAATATAGAGATTTCAAAATTCACTGATTACTTGAATGAAATAATTCAAACTTTATTAATTCAGAATCATACCAGTTGTGGTAGACTCAGTGTAAATGAAATAGCAATTCAAAATAATAATGTTAGGAATGTTATCAGAAATACATTTACCAACTAAGCATTTTGAGTTTAAATTTGTAGCTAGATGCTTGATGCAGAGATCTAATACCTTAGATCAAAACAATGAAAAGCTAAAAATGTTATTATGAGAATTTACTTCAAGAAGACCTAGTTTGCTACAAGAGTATACATAATGAGTTTGTTCATCTATATGAAAGCAAATAGCAGACTTATTATATCAACCATTTCAGTGATGCAAGTTGCAATTCCAAAAAAATTCATCAAATAATCTCTGAGTTATATAATCCCATTGAAACTCTGAAACATCTAATTTGAAGTGCTCAATCCTTTCAGAACTATTTTATTGATAAGGTGGTGTAGAGTCAATTGGGGCCCAATTTTTCAAAATAGTGTTATGTCTTTTTGATGTCCTTATTTAATGATTAGGTGCTAACTATTTGTATCAATTTCTTTAATTCAATTTGTACACATTTTTGAATGTAGTTATTTGATAGAAATATTATTTGTCCCCTCAGTTCAAAGTACGTGTGATTGCTCATTTTAACTTTGCAAGGGAAATTGTGTTTGAAACTGTAAACAGTATCTAGGTAATAATTTACAATTTTTGTAATAAATATCTGAGAATACTGTAGCAAAGCACACAATAAATTTGTCTTCCTCAACTCCATTTGATCTTTTTGGCTTTTATCTAGTAACCCCCTCTAGATTTATCATCAAAGATTTGGTTATGATAACTATTGCTTAAGATCCAGCAACATTTCAGGAGGAAACTGCACTGGGTCTGGGGTGCCAAATAGCTCCTTAATGGTGACAGCTCAAATCGTGTTCACTTTAGGTTATGATTATGTGTAGGGAATAACAACTTTTATTCAATTGATTTGTACATACACATAAACTAACACACTGCAAATATGCTATGTCATTGCTGAATGTGAATGCACAGCAATTATGTGCCTTTTATTTATTATTTATTTACTTGAGCTGAGATAATAGAACTCTGAGATAAATTGTTTATTGAGCTAGAAATTACAACTTGAGACACACAATTAGCACTTTGGTGAGTGAGGATGGCTTTGTGGATATGGCTTTGGCGTGATGCTGTGTGAATTGGTCACTGCTGGAGTTCTTTATGGAATTTCTGTATTTATTAGGCAAATCAGTGAACCACCAATGTTTCTTTTTTCTGTTGGAATGTGGGTCACTTTCTGCTATGGTAAACTTTGCAACCTTTGATCTTAACTCTTGAGTTTCCCAGTACCACTATAGTAGCCAGAGCTCCCCTGTGATTCTGCAGTGGTAAAGATTTATCAGAATTTTAGAAGTGACTCTACAGAAAATATTATGGAGTATTTCACTGATCACACTACTGTATTATTGGAATTTGAGCATTTGTTAATAACAGATTTTCAAACCCTCCTGATTTCAAAAGTGAATTACAAATTATGATCTTGATTCAATGGACAAGTTTTTAAAGAATGCTACATTAATGCCAGTCATCATCCAATATTTAACAGTATTAGTCTGCCAGTTGCTTTTGGAAGGTTTTCCTCTTGAGTTGAAGACTTCACTCATTAAATCACTCCTTAATTTCATGTTTTGATTAAATAATTGTTTCAAGTTATCTCCCAGTTGCAAATCTCTCATTTGTTTCAAAATTAATAGAAAGAGCTGTGGCCAAGGAACTCATATTATTCTTGGAATGGAATGATAGTTAAATAAATTTCAATCTGGATGTATGAAGAACATTTCTGTAGAATCAGTGTTACATTCTGATATCATTGGATAATGGTAAGAAGGTTTAACTTTTGTTGTTAGACCAATCTGTGTAAATCATGATCTTCTTTTAAAAATACTGTGGAAATTGGAATTCAAGGATATGCATATAAATGCTTTAAGTCATATTTGTGTCATCATGATCATTATGTTGTAGTGAATGGGGTCAATTCTCATAAAGAAACATCACCACTTGGAGTTCCACAGGTTTCACTTTTAGCCCCAATCTTGTTCACAGCTTACCACTCATTTATATCACAGTTTCTAACTTCTCATAAAATACCTTATAATATGTATGCTTCAACTTCAGTTTAACCTTTTTATCTATTAAATTCTTTTCCAATATAATAATGATTGTGTAAGTTCCAGTGATAATTTGGGAGTACTTTCTTCAAGTACTGACACAACAATTAGCAATTCAGACAGTAAGCAAGCCCAAATTGTGGACTGCATTAGGTTATGTGTAAGGTTATGTGTAGAAATAATAAACCTCTTGTTTGATTGCAACAAGTACATGCACTGATAATTTATTACACTGTGATGATACTATACCATTGGTTAACACAAATGCATGGTAATTAAATGCTATTATTTAGTGAGCTGAGAGATAAGAAAACAAATGAGCTATTTATTTCATAGTGAGATAGATAATAAATTGTGAGACAAATAGGGCAGCACTAAGGCAATACATAATAACAGGCCTGGAAGCCATGGGACTGGGGCTTCAGACTGGGGGCAGAGTAAAATCCATTGTTATACTTAAAATAGAGACAAATAAAATTGCAAATATCATGATCAAGGGTTAACATTTATTATTTTTATAAATGTTGTTAAAATTATTAACCCTGCCAAAATCAAATATTATAAATAACAAACTAAATTATCAGGGTGTTCTTGTTGTACAGGCAATCAAAACAATATCAATATTACTAAGACTAAAATTCTGAAAATATTGAGACATCCACAAAAATCAACTTTGTTCAAAACTGTTTTA
>CABFPE010000525.1:333825-360158 GCA_900660155.1 Hofstenia miamia | reverse complement strand
CAAAATGCCACGATCCAGTGTGTAACGACCATTCATCATCAGTGTGCTTCCAATGTTGTAGACGTTTTGTATATGATATGATATCATTTTCCAATTTGAAATGTCATTGAACAATTTTTTCAACAGAAGTTTTCTACTTGAAATGCTAATTTTTCATATAAAACTTCCAAATAAGGGCACTTAAACAAAACTATTAGCTTAGTTTAAATTTTAAAACGTTCTTTTATTAGTTAACATTTATGTTGAAATCGTCAAACTGCTGTATATGCCATAATTTTAGCCACAACAGTACATTTTTCAATGTTTGGGTCAAATTGACCCACTGGTATTTAACGTGCACAAGATGCAGTGGTAGTTAGAGGGTTAATAAACAGCTAGAAGCTGATATATAATAATTTGCAACACAATTTGGCTTAAGTAAAACATCAGGTCGAAAGAATGATGTTTTCAATGTTTAGATAATACGAAATAGAAGATACTGGTACAAAGAATGTTTAATAATGATAGGGTGAATCTAGCTTGATAATCGAAATAAAAAAATCAATGCTTTGCTTTTGGATGGATGAAATTTTAAAAGCTTCCAACACCCACAAAGTTTAAGAAACTGTCCATTTTTATGGAAAATTATATAAATACACAAAGAGGAAAAACTACTGGAAAGAGGTCTAATGAGTAACATGGCCTTTGCAACAATAATAATATTAATAATTGTTTTATTTCACGTACAGAATACAACTGCATGATAATGTAAAAAAGAAAGGATGTGCTAAACATCCGACATAGAAGCTACATTCACACAATGTAGCGAGGCTGATTGACGTAGATAATGTATCTAAGCATCGTAGGAATAATAGAAACTTGGTACAGGTGTGTCTTCATCTGCGACATCACGTACTTTTGTCGTGTTTCTGTATTGCTACGAAAAAGTTCGAGCTCAGCGTGCAAGGGGTTCTCGTCATTGTTCAGAACATTCCATACCATCCTTATTAACTGTTGATGAACATTATCTTCAACAATTTGATACAGGTTTCTTTTATTGTGCTTCGTTAATTTCGCAAAATATGAGATTGGCTTGCATAGTGCTTTCCGGAGTGCTTTAGTCAGATACAATCCAAAAGCTGATGCGCAAAACAGGTAATGCGGTAAAATATATTGCATGAAGAGTTTGATAGAGTTCGGTTTTGATAGATATTTTATCATGCCAGAGATACATCGTATGACATAGTTTATCTTTTTAATCAATGCCTTAACTTGCGTTTTGAAATTCAGTTCATCATCCAGGTAGATATCGAGGTACTTTATACATGTAGACTTTTCAACGAGGTTTTCATCGATATACATTACTCTGTTTTTAATGTGGAACATGAGAGTGTTTTATTTCTTAAGCGATAAAATGTTAATTCTTTACTCTTGGATGGGTTAACTTAAGATTATTATTCTTTGAAAAGACGTACTTTATGCAAGATTCTTAGCCTTCGTAATTCGTAACGTCTCTTATAACATCTAGGATTCTGGTCTCGTCTGAGTTCTTCGTTAAAAGAAATCCTGAATAACTAGTTTGAAATTCCATAATACACCCTGAGAGGTATCATTGCCATAGCAATCACTGTCCTTTCTTTGAGGAGTGCGATTACTTTCAAGTTCATTTTTGTATTTTTTCAACCTGTGGCTCATTAATTGCTAAGTTAAATTCATATGAAGAAATCACACTTAATTTCACCTCAGACAGCATCTTAACAAGTATATCGTAGATCTTACATTAAATTTTCCAAAATCAAATTATGTTTTCTACTTCCAGAAAGAAAAATAATTTTGCATGTTGCCACCTAATAACCATCACTGACAGTAATAAAATGATGAAAATTTTCTCAATTCCATTAAAATCGCCTAAAACAATTCCTAAAATTTTTGACAATTAATTGATATTTACTACACTTTTAAACATTATTTAAAATAAGCTTAATAATTCAAACAAATTAAATTTATAATACCATAATCAGTCCTTTATAGCCGTAGAGTATTGGAAGCCAGATGTTCATATTTTGACTTGAACATGTATCAAACCAAAATTGAATTTCTGCATCTTCGTTTACGTTTCGCTAAAATTACATTTTATTGCAAAAAACATTTCCTATTGCACTGCAATTGCAACCGGATGAAGCAACTAAATCTTGCCTTTGATAACACTGACTTCGCTTTCCATTAACATAGCTACTAGTTATTATATAGTTTTTATTATTACAATGTCAGATTAGATTAAGATCTCTCTCGGATTCCCACAAATATTTATTTTTTTCTCGAAAAAATGGGTAACTTACAATTAAAGTGTTATCCATGATAGATAAAACATTCAAAACAAAACTGTTCATAAAATCTCCAGTTTTGTATTTTTAAAAGGTCTAATAGATTTGGAATTGTAGTCGTTTCATTTCTATGATAGAATTTAACATAATAGCTACAATAAATATTAAAGTACAAAAAAGTTTCTTCACAGTTCTTTTACACGTTTTTTTTTTATAAGAAAGTTTTTTTTGGCCCAGTATTGAAACTTTCTTAGATATTTCATGTTTTCAGTACCAAAACTTTCTTGTAACTTTCTTAAAAAAATTTTATTTTGGCATGAAGTATTTGTGCGCATGCGCAGTTAAAGGCATTGTTAAAATTGCACAACTACCAGTTTTCATGAAAAAACAAGAATCATAAGATTTAGTTAATACAAGACCTTTATCGAACAAAACGGAAAACACTGAGACAGTTAACTCAACCCCTACACGGTACCGGAAAATCACACATGAACGCAGATTAACAAATAAATCAAAAATAGAAAAAGGCGAGAAAAAAGACTTCTCATAATAATTTTAGAACTTTCTTAAGTTTCAAGAATCCAGTATTGAACAATATTGATATGTTGAGCACTACTTTCTTATAAACCACTTTCTTATAAAAAAAAACGTGTACCTAAGCAATTTGAAATACAGCATTGCCAATAGCATATTCTAGTTGCACAAAGATTTTTTGTTTGCAACCATACAATTGCGAAACTTGATCAAACCGAAAAATGTTTTCTCAACAATCGTAGTACTTTAACAATATGCATCATTAAATAAGGGAACCGAAAACGGATAAATCGAGTTAATATCAATACATATCAGAAACATATCACACTCAGAAAAACGATCGCATTTAGAATCTTCAAATTCATTCTTGTCTCTACTAAGTATTGCACACATTTAGGAACCTATTTTCTTACAAAATAAATTTTAGTAATAAATGTTTTAATATCCACGATTTCAGGCATTATGTATTCATTAAAGATGACATTTCTGAAAAATAAATATCGTGTATTATATTATTAAATATTCAGAGCTCAATACTAAAATAAATTAAATATAATTAAATATAATTAACTGGCTTTGAACTGGAGAATTTAGTCGTCTATGTAAAGAGATTAAAATTTGCATTCAAAGTAAATTAAGAGAGACAACAACTGCTTATATTTTAAGAAAAATTAACTACAAACAAAAGCGAAGTGATTAATTCTTCCAATTTGCTGTCAAGCAAGGCAAAGCACTAGAGTACATTGTCTACTAAATGCCATTTTACATCAATTAGCTGTATTTGTCAAACTACACCAATACTACTCTTGATAAACTCGGCAGATTTTAACCTAGGTAGCCTCGTTCAAATTAACTCTAAGTTTCAACTTTTCAAAAAACAACTATAACATAGTTTGCAGTGGAGAAATATGATAGTAACATTCCAAATATGGACAACAAACTAGAGCTCAAAGAATGTTTAGAATGAATGTATACTTCTTTGAAAATTATTTTCAATCCCTTACTGCTCTAATTAATGTCTAAACACGAGACGGCAGTGGCTAGGATTTTTGCGAACTACCGCACCTCGCCTTAGACCTTTTACTCTGCCCCATATCCACGTGTTCACATCTGTCCCTTATCTGCTTTAAAATCTATTTGCAATATTCTATTGTCCCATATTTTTATGACAATTTGCTTTACACTACAACATAACTGCCAATTATTTTGAATACTTTACTGCTTAGAAGATAGAGTCATTTTTCAAATGTCATCTAGTATTACTAACAAAAGAAATGAAATAGAAACAGGAAGTTAGTGCATAGTAAAAACCTGAAAGTAAAATGACATCAAATTTTACTCGTGGGTTTAAAAGCCATTTCATAAAGCCAATATTGTATATATTATGCAAAGATACTCGCATTCCCAATGTAATGCATGTTGAGGACAAATCAAGTTCAGAGGGATTAATATCTTGTTGGTAGCATTGAATAGAATTTAATTTCGCAAAAGATAAAATGCCTGATAATTAACTTTTGAAAATTTTACTAAATTTCCAAGTTATCTAAATATTGTCATGCAGGCAAACTTGACATTTAAAAGATTACTTTATAATCAATTTTTTGTTTCTCTCTACTCAAGAGTGTTTTCATGTTACATTTGCTCCATGGGTACCCACTTTACAAAAATCTTGCACCATGTCCGCTCGAGCCCTCACCCCACCCCACCCCAACTCATAGGTCGACCCGCCTGACTTTTCCATCTTTGAGCAAAACAAATGTAGGTAGTGGTTTTTTAATTACTTAAGTGAGTTCTTGTACATATATATAAAAATTATTGGTACATTTTCATAGTATTTGTCAATATGTTCCTTTTCCTATGACTCGATTTGCTAGATATGGTTGGTCATCATTTTGGATAGTCTTCAGTTAACCACTTGGTTTTATCCTGAACTTCAAAAAGATTTTTATTGACATATTATTAAAACCCTATTTGTGTATATCTTAATACGATGCATTAGAATTAGAGAGATCCTCAAACCAAATCATTTTATAATAAAATGAGATCAACTGCCAAACTTTTCATGGAACTTTGTACATCCCATGGAAATCACAAAATTCTTGAAGAAAGTGGCTGTCCCATGTGATTTGAGGAGATCTGGTAGGAAAGCATTAATTGATCCATTTTAAACGTTTCCTCTGTTGTGTGAACAACTGAAAAACATCCAAATTTTCTCACAAGATATGAAATCAAAATAAGTACATATTTATATAGTGTTGAAAATCATTTATAGCATGCAAAATACACAGGACTTGAAAAAACTTGGCCGATAAAATTCAGCTGCTATGAGCGACCAGTGTGTGCATTTGGGCAAGAATATCTAAGAAGTGATTTGTTGCAATGCGATTTATGAAGGTTAAATTACTTGCTTTAGTGCAATACAACTTGTGTATTTGTGTATTGTGCATCGTGGGCGAAGTCAGATTTGTCGTGCCATAGACCCGAGCATACCTGGTCGGGTCACGAGTTGCAAATTAAGTATTGAATCTAAAATGACTTGATTATCTATTCAGTGATGTTTTCAGATTTTGATTCTAGATATCTACATTATTCAGATAGTTATAAGCGTTTACAAATTGCTCTAATGTATTCGTTTTACATATTTTTACAATATATCTATTTTATACTAGTACAATTTTCAACTACAGTATATTAGAGCTAAGCAAAAATTAATTAATTTTTTCGGTTCTGAAAGGTCTTTATTCAATAATTAAATTCAAATACAATTTTGCCTAGTGTGTTAAACAAATACAAAATAGCTAAAGGAAAACAAACAAACACTATTATATTCTTGATCAGAGACTACTACAGTAGATATTCTAGTAGTCTCTGACTTGATTTGACAGCATAGGCCAGAGATGGAAGCGGTACCCTGAATTGGTGACCATGATCTGGTACTCAAATTACAATCATGTGGGTGCCAGATTTCACGGGTCCTCACACCCTAAAGTACCGGTTTTGACCACTTTACCTGGTTTCATCGTATTTATAAATTCATTTCTCTTTTCCACCAGTTCAGACCGGCTTTGTCGTTTCGGTCCGTCTTTTGCATAACAGAATGCATTTGTATATATATATATAAGTGAATCCTTAGTCATTCAAGTTTTCACATCATTACATTGCAGTGCCCTCTCCTTCATCTTTTTAATCAACCATTGTACTCATTGGACTTAATTGGGCGTATTTAGTAATTGGAAAAACAAGAAATCTATGCAATAATGGATTTTTGCGCAATAGCGGTTTCGCAGTACCGAAGTATAATACGAAAAGGCAATTGTAATTTGGGCATGAGACTAGTATTTTTACGTAATTACCAATTTTTCGCAGTACTCAGAGATTAACAGAATTTTTAATAGAAATTAGAGACACTCCTCTGTCCCATGGAGGTGTCAGTTTGTGTATATCTATATTTATTCGTGAGTTATAATGCGTTTAATGTTTTTTTTGAAGAAATTATCACAGATATAGAAATTTTTTAGGTAGTTGAAACTAACATGAAATCCTAAATGTTTACAATTTGAAATACACCTTAAGAATTATTCTTACTATTGCTGAAAATCCTGGCTAATCCATAATCTAATTTCTTTTTTCTTAGCGTTTGCTATTTTATATTGAATGAAAAATTATAAAATTAAAAGAATGTATTTAAAAACAGCTAAGAAGCGTTTAATATTAGATTAAAAAGGAATTCTTCCACTAACAGATCAAACCAATTACAAGATGACCAAGGGAATAAAAAGAGCAACTGAAATGAATTATATTAATCGCTTGAATCAAGGGAAACTTGTTTTTCTTAAATATGCTACTCATTTAGAATACGCCAGCTTAATTTTACCAAATTTTTCATGCATTGCAACATTTTAATTATGGTGCCTTTGTAACTATTTACCAGTCACACCCATACAGAGTCGTGAGAACAGGCTGAATAATTAAGGACATACTTGCAAACTTAGAGACGATTAATTGTCTAGTGTAAATTTTTAATTAACCTTAAGCAGACGATTTATTTTTTAGATTTTTTTATGGTTTTAGGTGCTTACATCTCAAAAACTAACAACAATATCAACAATGTAAGCACTATTTTTAATTAATCAGAAACCAAAATTAAGAACTGATTGACAATTATTTAGCTGGTAATCTGTTGAAACACATAATTGAAATTATACTTAAATTTTGCATAGTCAGTTTTATCACTGGTGTGCGAATCACTAATATTAAGAGTTAAAAAGCAAGCTACTCCCCAAAAAATAAAATAAACTATAAACAAATCTAAAGCTACAAAACTAATAAACACAATATATAATAATAAAAAAAACAATGTTTGTGCGAATGTTTGCGTAGGTGTTCAATATGGGATGTATGTTTCGAATCCATGAAGTGTGCTGCTGTCCTCTAGTGTACATTGCTTTATTAGAAAATACTACTATTTCGACAAATATGAATGAAAAACAACTTCTAAGCTTTAAGATATGACTAAATGGCTTTATTTAATCGCTTCTAAACAATTCTACTTGAAAAAATGGGCTTATTGGTTTTTCTGAGGTGGTATAAGTATCTAACTCCAAAAGCCAATTTTTGTATCTTTTTTATAGAAAATTATCAAATTTTAAATATTTGTCAATATCAACACCTAAATATGTAACATGATCATGATCACTTTGTTTTATCTGAACGCTGTTAACAGTTAATTCGATATTGTTTGTTATTTTTTTTACAGAATTGGGGGAAAATATAATGAATTGCGTTTTTTCAATATTGATTTTTAATTGATTGGATGTGAAATTGCTAGAAAGATTTTCAATATTATTTTGTAAATTTTTTGTAGCCCTAAATGCATCATTATCAGTATTTATGAGACAAGTATCGTCCGCAAATTGATATATTTCACTATATAAATCAAATATACGTTATTTTGTCAGTATTCAGCTTTTTTATATAAATGGTAAATGATGTTGCACGGCGAAAGTACATCACTTTAGAATACTTTGAAGTCACAAGTAAAAAGTGAAAAAGCGAGATAACGTACCTCGTAGGTGAACTCAGCCTCTTTGAACACCATTGGATCAATAATTTGCCAGCTAATCAAAACCACCATGTCCAGAAACAAGAATAAAACAATCACTGACATTAATTGGTAGTCTTTTATTACCTAGAAATTATGAGTCATCGAAATGTTTGTTTCAATCAAAACAATTTTGTATTTTTGTATAATTAATTAGTGAAAAGTGCAAACTGTACACCCGATCAAAACACGGATGTAAAATTTTTTTAAAGATTTAAAAATGAGAAATAGTTTTCTAATATTATATGCAATCAAATAAACTATATTTTGTTAACTAGTCAGTCAAACCAATAGATAATGAAATTAATTGATAAACAATTATTGAATTTACGTTGTCAAGACGCATCCCAACTTGAACCAGGAAAGCTGTTAGTCCAATTTTCCATAAGTAGTGACATTACAGAAAATATATTTTTAAGGTAAATTTGTGTATATTATTGTTTCATTAATTTCCGTAGACTAGTTTGCAATATCGACTTTCTAAAATATTCTGAAAACATTGAAAAACTGTAAAAAGGGGTGAATTATCTTATTTAAGTAGTACATCCATAGGCCTATCCACTTCCTGCTCTTGGAAATTTTTCATTATACATATAGTTCAATATTTATGTTTATGCTTTAGAATTCCATGTTGGCAAATTATCATTAATTGGCTTCAGTTTAGGATATTTAGATTTCTAGAAGCTTACCTTTTTCTTCATCTTAACATTTGTAAAAATTTGATGAACTCTCCAAGTCTTACTAAACATTGATCCATAGGCTAAAGTAAATGCCGATGCTAAACACCAAGCTCGTCCCTAAATTATAAATTTAATATCGCGTTTATTCACAAATTTACTACAACTTACTGTGCAAACGGCCCAATAAGATGAACGTGGTATGTATGTTGTATCCAGACCCAGTAAAAACACACTAATATAACTGAGGATGCATCCAAATATGATTACATTGTTCATATTTGGAGAGCTCATCTTTATGAACCTAAGAAATCTTTTGCTGCTAACAAATTGACTCACAAAGTTATATGTATACTGTTAAATTTTTTATACTGTTATGCCTTGATTTACATCATTTGATTATGTTCAGTGCTTGAGGACACTAGGTTTTTCATACTTCAAAAAATTATTGTAATTGTGTAAGTTAATCTTAAATTGGTGCAGACTGCAGTTACTCTGGATATAATATTATACAACATGAGTGCCATGTGACAGCAAAACCTTAATGAAGCTATAATATTCAAATACATAACTTCAAAGCTCTTATCAAATACATTATTTGGTGCCTCCATGAAGAATATAAAGGCATGAAACATAATAATTGCGATGTGCTTTAGTGCTGAAGGGATGCTTTAGCCTTTGGTAGTTATGTAAAAGCAACTTGAGTGCTCATATATCTATTGATTACATGACTTTCTATCTGACAGAAATCTTCACAACGCAATTCAGGTAGCATATTTCAATTAGGGTTTTTACTTTTTGAGGCTTAATTTTCCATCAATTCATCAATTTTGTCAGTAACTTTTAATAAGCCCGAAATCCTAAGAAACTATTCTGTCCCCCTCTCTTAAATTCGATATCATACTCTTCTTATTATTTAATTTTGATTTAGATAAACTTAAACTTTGGTTGCTGAAGCCCAACGTTGTAGATTGTTGGCTTACCTTTCAAAAGTTTTGTTTCAATTTGTGCAGAACATAATAATTGATACCTGAAAACTGAGAGTAATCCTGATGGACTTCTTCTCCATAGTATAATGTTATTTAGGTATACTTAATGCAAAGTTGTCTATGGTAATGTGATAAAACGCTATTTTTGACGCTATACATTTATTATTTATAAATTACGTAGGTAAGGTCCTTAGTAATGGCCATAGTCTACAAATATAAGAACAATTGTAATGCATAGCTCAGTGTAAATTTCAACAACAAAGAGATTATAAATTTTATACAGGGTGATCCTGATCTTCCCGCCGTTTTTTTACAGGGGTACTACAAATTTTATATAACAGAAGTTATGAGTTTAGTCCTCCAATTTTATTTAAATATCAATAACATACAGAAATATGTACAGGTCATTGTTACAGCAAGTTCAAACTGTTCCCCTACACAATTCTTGCATTGACGGCATCTTCGCAGGAAAGATGTATAGGCTTTTTGAATAGCGTCAGTGCCAATATTGTCCAGCAGTAATTTACCTCTCAACTCATCCATTGTTGTTGGTCTGGGAGTTCTGTACAATTTATTGCGGATTTGTCCCCATAACCAAAAGTCTAACACAGATAAATCCAGCGGTTATTCAAACTTTTATCTAGGGTGCGTCGAATTTCAGCTGAAAAATGAGGCGGGGCACCGTCTTGCTGATATACCTTCCTGCGATGTCTTCTCTGAGTAAGTAATGGAATCACATATGTATCAAGAATATTGCTGTACCGTTCACCATTCACGGTAGTGTCCATCAAGTGATAAACGGCGGGAAGATCAGGATCACCCTGTATAATCAATGAACATGCTATTATCATTGCCACCTCTATTCTATGTGACAATATTTACAGCTATCTTGAATGAAATTAAACATGCTTATTTTAGAGGACGCGATTACCTTAAAAAATTGACTTGAAAAAATTGAAAATTGACTGTAAAAATTCTGTAAAAATTGACTTCACAAATTATTATTTCTACAACATTTATTTTGCTTACCAAAACAATTGTTCCTTAAGATTGTTTACATAATTCTTGATTACTTCAGCAGCAAGCATTATTCACTATGTGCAAATCAATACTTTGATTTACTATAAATAGAAATGTTTTTGTGAAACAGAGGCTCTCGTGTTTCTATTACTAACAATTGAAATAAACCCTATTTATTGACTTTCATTTAAAAATTTGACTTAATGATGAATGTTTACTAAAAATTGACTTCATTGGCCAACTAAACCTAAAAATAATAAGCCATACTGATATTATTGACGTAATAATCGCCCTAGCGATTACTTTATATATTCAAGAAACCACAAATACAAAGGTGTTAAACATGGTGAGTGGGTAGACCATGCAATGTAAAAATAGTGTGTATAATTCGGTGATGCACCACAGCTGTCAATTTTGGAGGACCACGCTTAACCAATTTCCTATAAAACGTGAAATTCGCTATTTTCCATCAAATATAATAAAGAACTTAAATTCTGTGGCAGAAAACAAAATCAATTCAGAAAGACAAACAAATCTTAGTAAACGTAATCCTAAAATCAGATAAAATTCAGCATAAGCGCAAAATGTTCATTCCATTTTCCAAGGATCATAATAAGGTGTGTTGATTCGTTATCGAATAAATTGAATATTTTTCTTTGTATTTAAAAATAACGAAAATGGCAAATTAATTCAAATTAAATGTATGCTAACATACACTATAAGAATTAACAATTAATGGTATAAAAAGGTTTTAAACAGGGTGGTCTTGCTAAATTGAATGGATTCACCAGCCTGTTGAAATGTAAATTTAATATTTTTTTTGCTTTTTACATATTTAATATTATAGATAAATATAAGTCAAGGTCACATACCTAATATTTCTGTTGTGAATGTTGAAGAAAAGAAACCCAAATGCTAGGAAACACCCCAGCAATGAAATAAAACAAAAAAGGAAGTACAAATAGTTTGAAATTGCGAAGTGTTTCTTTATGACCTCTAATTTGGATTTTGGAGCATTCCCATCTAAAACATGTTAAAAAATGTGTTTTGATTTGAAACCACATACATTCCCAATATACAGAACTGTGAAAAACTAAAGAGCAGTTAACTGCGTGGTATATTCCAACTGGTCTAATTTCATTATCTAAATATTCATCTAATAACTAAGGCGAAACAATTTTGACCCAAAAATTGCGATTTGTTGACATAACGATTTTTCAATTTTGGCATTATATTGGCTTTAGGGTAAAAACTGGGGACTAACGAGAAAAATCAATTTTATTTGTCGCTATTTATCTGCACATTTGTTAAAATGAATCTAAAGTATTTCCCCAAGTTTTTAGGCAGAAAGTTACGATCTTTACACAACATTTTCTCCAGAAGAGAGAAGTTCCTTTCAGCTGAACATATCGTAGCGATGCGCAATTGTAATTTCGCAAAAATGGCTGGACTGATATCTGATATACTACAATTAATTAAATTCAGCAAATCGTTTTGCTCGATTCTTCGTTGAATATAATCCCAAAGTGCACGTCGATCTTTGAAGTCAAAACACTGCAAGTCGTTTTACGGTTGGATTATAGGATATTTGCGCATTCAACTTTGTCAAATATTTCCAAAAGACCACTATAACAACGTCAATTGAGACCATCTATTAATTCCCCCATCATCTGGCAACGACAGCACTATTAGTAGGACTTCCGGTAAATAATTGTCATAGTATCCCAATAAAGCTCTCAGTCAAGTACCCCATCTTGTAATCATTGGAATAGGTGGACTACAAATTCATGAAACAACATGCAATGAAAAATATGCAATCGATTTGAAAAACAGTCCATTTCAAAGAAATAAGCAATTTCTAAGAAAAGATTGTGCATCTTTGATTTTATTTCAGAAATTGTCAATTTTGACTGTATTTTTTAAAAGTATTAATTTACCGGTATTGACATTATTGGGATTTTACGCTGTTAAATACCTGCAGATACTCAAATGCCAGAGGGTTTCTCTGGTTGCTAAGATTAATACCTTAAAAAAATAAAGCACATGCTACCATACATCCTTTCTCAAACAGATAAGCTGTAACAAACGCCAAATAATATAAATATTAATTAAACATAATTCTGCTATTTAAAAGTTGAAGACAGCAATTGTTATGATTTTTTACAAAATTGCTTTACAAATACTTTTAGCCGTTCTTTGTATATACTCTCTAAATTTTGTGTTATTTGTGTTACTAGAAAAACATAAATTTTAGAATTGCCCGCTAATAAAGATTTAACTGATCTGAAAAGAACATGATAATGCATGCCTTATTAGATGCAGAATGTTTTGATACACTAAAAACCCGCAACCTCTGAATTTGCGCACGGCAAGCCTCATTGCACTTGGAATATCTTTGCACATGTTAAGAAACAATGAAAGTTATTTGTTGAGTCCAGGGGCTTAAAACATTTTAAATACATTAAATTTCTAAGAAAACTTGTCTGTGTTCAACAATAAGCTTTATTAGAAATTTTCAACATTGCTTTAATGTATGTTCACCAATAGACCTACCCATGCCCCAAGATTTTCAAATTTGGAAATAAGCTTGGAGAAAATTTTTTGTAAATTTGGAAAAACGGTTTGTCCTTTAAAACGGACGCTAGAGGCTGTTGAAGGTTAATGAATTAATAAAATTATATTAAGCAAATCTATGTAGAATGATAAAGCAAGAATTCTTATTTCATTATATTATTAAATATTTAATACTTGTTTACAATAAAATATAATTACATCAAATTATACCAATAAATTGTGAAATCGAGTAGCTGCCTATTCTTTCTCTAAGTTGAACTCCCTTTACATTGGAAGTTTTAAAAGATACTTCTCCCTAAATAGTTAAATCACAACACCAAATATACACATAAAATGCTTATAATAGCAGATACTTTCTCACATATATTGCTGCAGAGATTTTGCAATCAAAATTTGAAATATGAAAAATTGGAAAACCTTTTCTGATGATAATTCAAAAAATAAGCATCGACAAACGCAATTTATTATGTTTTCACCGAGTCAACTGCCATGCATAAGCAAAGATAATTAATTAAATATCTTTTCAAAACCAATAAGAAAAAAATCAGTTTAGTGTTCACATCGATAGGGAATTAAATTCTTTTTAAATAAAATTTGGAAAATTGCCTCCAACATTCAATATTAGTTCTACCACCTACGATGTGTTGATGAAGAGTTCCACACTTAAATATTAACCGTTTTTTCACATAGCACGAACAGTATTATCCATTTCCTTTACTAAGCATACCTGCGAAAAGCTGTCAACTACTCACACAATATTACAACAATGCGGAAAAAACACAAAAAGATTTCTTTGCAAAATAATTTTTATGCACTTCAGCGTATGTTTCAAATTGTTTCATTATTTGAAAACATTCGCGCTTTGGGTACACATACCGTTACATTATTAGTATTTAGCTTGAATGGTTTACTTGCTTCAATTATTTATTTACGAGTCCAATTTAGTAGTGAACACAAGGAGTTTTTATATTTAAATGAATTTCATTCATAACAACTTTCTAAAATATCATTGTTTAGCATACGAAATTGGTTAATAGTTTGGAACACAACCATTTTAAGCAAATGTATGAAGCAAATTCCTAGAGGTTGAGTTGCGTTGATCTAGAAATCCCAATCAGGATGTAAAACCCAAAACATGTAAAATGTGATTTATGTATTGTAATACAATATACATGTATATTTATCCAATATTTTCTGGAAATATTTATTGAGGTTAAGCAAATTACTGAAAGTGATCGTGGCTTTATGTGATGAATATTAAGAAGGTAGAAAATGAAGCAAACTAGTCAAGACAAAAATTCTGGGAGCGACAGATTTTCATTTTGCGATACAAACTTTCGGGCCGATTTACTTAAGGTTTGGTTAGTACCAAATAAAATGTTCTTGAATTCAACTTCGGTTTAGTTGAATTAGGTTCTCTTCAGTAAGTATGAAAAATATTTAAAAGGCAAACGTATTTGTTTCTCTGAAGACCTAATTATGCAATCATATTATCTAAGTGGTAACTGGATCCTTGAACCTTTATTGCAGTGTGTTCAATTGTTTTGTTAAGTGATATATATATATATATATATATATAAATCATAGTGAATTAAGATAAATGTAAGGCAAAGAGCTTAATAATTTTAAAGCGATAGTATAATTGCAGATATTTGTATTGTCTAAGGGGAATTTTGTCCAAGAATTACAATAAAATTTTCATTGAATTTCCTACAATTGAACTTACATTGAAAGCAAGCGCTCTGGAAATACTTCATTGTTAGATTTTGTTCCAGCATATGGATAGGCCTACGAGGATACCAACTACAACATGTAACAGCAATTTATTTATTTCAAAAATATTCGGAAGAGGTATTCTTTATAATAGATGATAAATTTGAAAGATTCTGCTTGAATAAAGTTATCTAGACCTTGAAAAAATCAAATATTTAAATTTCTCCAATTTACAGTAATAATCGTTTGTAAATTCGACATAATCAAACTTTATTTGATGCAATAAGCTTTTGTTATCTTTGTGATAAATATCATTCCCCAACGCAAATTGAATGTAGTAATCTCCTCTCGACCAAATGATTGTAAATGTATTCATTGTCAACGTGAAATACAATTAAATTCATTTATATTGTAAATGAAGACACATGGTGATTTTCTTGAGTTTCCTTAAATTCCACTTTATCGATTTCTAATAGTATATTAACTCGAGAAATGAAAACGAGTTCTCCAATAGTTCAAAAAAACTTAGAAAAAATTGACTTACGTTACGTAGATAATTCTGGATTTTAAATTTATATTAAGCGACCAATATTGCAGTTATAAAGCTCTGTGTAAATTAGGCTTCTAGCAAAAAACTTTCAAAAAAATTATCTTAAAATTCAAATTACATTAGCTACACTTGAGCTAATCCCGTGAATAGAATTATTAAAAGAATTATTTACCAAAATATGTAAATAGTACTTATTTAACACGCAAAAAGTCTATACTTTCTTAGAAAAAGCTTACTTGTTTAATCAATATTTTTCTTCAGTTTATAATCATCCATGTCACTATCTGTCCTCGACATACCAATTTCCAATTATTAAGCCTTGACTTGCCTTATGCCAACATGGTTTTTGTTAGTGTTGAGACAGGTCAGGATATCACGACAGGACAGGTCAGGACAGGACAAAACAGGAAATATGGAAATATTTTCAAACAGAACAAATCAAGGTCAAAAACTTAAACCGTTTACATTAATTACACATAATTAAATTAAATTAAGATTGTTTTGTTTAAAGGAATATTTAATACATCGTTCTATATGCTAAGACACTATTTTACGGAATTTAATCTGGAGATTACTTTTTCTTCTCTATTATAAGTATGATCTGTTAAAAGTGACAGGAGAATCTATTTTACCATGTAGATGTATTGCTTACATTGATCTTTTGTTTACATACTTCATTTCAATATAATCATGTATTAGTATGGTCTTTATGTAACACTAACTTAGATTTTATTATTTATTGAACAATTACATAGATTAGGTTGTTGAATTTATATTAATCAAGACAGGACAGGACAAAACAGGACAAGACGTTATTTAGTCAGGACAGAACCAGTACAAAAATTGATGTAAGTCACATCCCTAGTTTTTCTCCACCAAGATCAACTGTAACACAACTACTAACATTTGTAGATTTAGTCTATAATTCCTTTGATTCCAATTATCTCAATATTTGTGTATACTAGACTTTAGAAAAACGTTTCATTAATTTCTCATTCAGTTTTACTGGTAAAACATAAAAAGATTGGTCTCGATGATGGGTTTATTCAAGTATTTGCTTCGTTTTTAAATAATCGAATTCAATATGTTTCTTTAGAAAACACTCCTTTCTCCAACCTCCTAGTCTCTATTGGTAAACCATAAGGTTAAGTTTTTGCGGCTCACCTTTTCTTAGTGTACATAAATGACAAACCTGATTGTGTTCAATTTTGTACAGTTTGTTTGTTCACCGACGATTCTTAATTGCTTAGAGCAGGTCCAAAATTTATCTGAAATTCAAATAAACATAAAAAACTTTGCGGATTAAAGGTCAGCCAATTTAGTGGAATTTAGTGTATCAATTCTATCCTCTAAAGGCTTGTGAAGACTATCTCCAATTATATACCAAAATATTCCCTGAAAATCTGATGCAAAAGATCTCGGTGTTATCATATACTCTAATCTTTCTTGGAATAAAGATATTACCTTCAATTAAAAAAAGTCTATTCTATCATATTTCTTTTGAAAAAAAAATTCCTTTTTACTGTTAAATATAAAGCTTAATCTTGTAAAAAGTCGATCTTTTCTAATTATAACATATGTATCTCCATCCATTAAGGCCTACGAATCTTTAATAAAATTTCAAAAAAGAATACTGAAATGGATTCTACCATCTCATGAACTATCTTTTAAAGATAGATTGCAAATCTTAATCACTTCCATTTCTTCATTATTTGTAATTCTTAGACCTGTTCTTTTTTCAACAAACTCTGGAACAATGCTATGATATATCTTGCTCTCATTACTTCGAGCAAAATGTACACTCCAACCTCCGATCAGATATCTTCGGAAGTTTTCTTATACTTCTCGTACTTTGTTGAAACAATATATGTCATTAATTTTTTTCACAGTAAAAGATTATTAAATTGTTTCAAAGTAACAAAATTTTTTAGAAAAGATTTGCTGTCGTTTATGTTTACCCTAAATTTTGAAAAAGAGAATTCGTCCTCATACTCTATTAAGTGCTACTGGCCAATTTTTCGTCTACAACAGTAACATCTTTATAAAAACAATTTTTGTTATATATTTTTGTTCAGGTTCATGAATTGCATGATTCCTAATATAGTCTTATATTACTACTATTTGAGGTTTACTATAACAGTAGGGATATATTGGGAGATATTTTAGAGTGAGAATCATTTGCATTCAAATTCAGCAGATGAGATTAGTCTAATCAAGTATTGAATCTGAAATAGACGCAAGAGTGGATCCACCAAACAGACTACGAAGCGTATCATCACTATCTAACTGCATAAAAAATCATCTAAGACAATAAATATTTTTATATACGAATTATCCTAGATATCCTTAGCAACATTATTTTCAAGTAAATAGACTGCCAAAAAAATTAATAAAGTAAAAACAAAACTGTATGATAAAAAGTTTTGGAAAGAAAGCTTTCTAAAAACAGCTTCAATTGACATTGACGGACGAACTTTGTAATAACTTCCCCTTACGGGCATTGCATAGTTTCAAAGTGACAAAAAAGCCTTGTGAGCGCTGTTACTTTATATTGCACCATGTTTGCATGCAACTAACTCTTTAGAAACCGCACTGCACTTATGTGCGTTAACACTTGCAAGTGTCTACTGCGAAAGCTCTAAAACAGCAGAAAATGAAAGCAATTAGTGAAAAGATGCTCATTGACAACATGGATTGCATTCATGAGTGTTTTCAGCCGCTTTAATTCACGTTGCCAAACTATTTTTCACTGCTCTAATTCTGAGTGGCATGAGTAGGTGGAGAATCTAAGCTGGCACAGTCGAAATCTGCACTAAGATTCAGATTGTTGAGCGAGATTGGAATCAACTTCCTACCAAGAATTGTTTGTTGTTTGATCTTAGAAAAAGTTCATTCATTCCCAATATTGGATGGTCAAGTAATGGAATAGTGATCTTTTTGTGAAAGTGTATTTTATATCTGAAAGACATTGTTCAACAAAGATCACGCATCTACCACTCCTGGCCATCATGTCTTCGGATGGTGAAAATACTTCTCAAGTGTTATGAAAATCGCAAGACAAATAACAACAAAACTTCAATCCCATAATCGTTGGAATTTGGTATTCTCTGTAATGGAAGAAATCGATTCACTTTAATTTAAATATATTTCCTTCAACAGTATGGATGGCTGTGGTGGTAAATATTGAAAGAATCTTTAAATCTCATTTGCAGTTGATCATGCTGCTTATTTTTTCAGAATGATTTATGGGGATAGTCCAATTGATCCCCTTCTGGATCCAGGCATAATTTTAATTAGAACAACAATCCTTCACAGTGGCGGAAATGCATTTACAACAACTAAAATCGTTTTTATCGCAAAGTAAATAAAAATAATATAAACAGCGAATTATCAATAGCAAAAACATATTAATAAACTATGTAATGCAAGTCTCTCACTACGTACAGAATAGGCCAAGCAATGATTTGTCTGTTTGTCCCTTACAAACAAGTAAAATTGGTGAATAAATAAAAATTGAAGAATAATACGGACACGGTGTGTAATAGCTATTATTATTGGTCAAAGTTACGTTATTTGAGCCCCCAAAAACCTTTCCTATTATTTTACAATCTAGCACACACCAGGAGTACAAGCACGGTGGACTAAACTCAGGTAATTGGGGGTCACAGTTCACTATTTAAATTCTAATATTTCTCATGATTAACGCTATGGGAATTTTTAATCAAACATCAGCATTTCTATTCAACTAAAACATTGAAATGGGCCGTTTAAGTGCTTTTGAGAATAGAAGAATTACGGGTAATGAATATATAAGGCCAAAGCTTATAAGAAAAGGACGGGGCCAACCTCTACATGATAAATGGTCGGGTATATCAAACAAATACACGAAGCCAAAATACACTGCTGCTTGTGGCAAATCATAACTGGAATTTCTTAATGGCATTGTTTCCAGTTTCACCAAAGCACATATTGTTGATATGGTAGCTACCTTCTGCAATTACATACTACAAATGTCAGTGCATTAAATAAATAATTGCATGCAATTAAGTTCTATATATAAAATTATTAATCGATTAAGGTTTATTCATAGAAGATTGTCCATAATGCAATACATATCAATGAAAAATCATACCGTCATTCCTGTAAAATTATTATTTTCCAAAATTTGAGAGATTACGGAGGCATTAGATGTTGCATTTATTTCATTAACTGTCAGATATCGAAATGTTTCTGCTACCAAAAGAACTGCATCGAATGAATACGAATAGAGGTAGTTTGAAGTGTAGAATCTCTAGAGACAAAATAACAACTACTAAATATACTAAGCCATCCATTTTTAACATTTAGCTCAGCACACACCAAGGGCGTACGCAGATGACGGGTTACATCTTAGTTATGACCAAAAGCGGGGCTAAGGTATTGAACGCTAAAAATGCATTTTACGACCTTAGATTTTAAATTTTTCATATTTTTTACCAAAAATGTTTTGATTTAGCCAGGCATTTTGAAAACTTGACTGGAGGTCACTCCATCATGTCCCCCTTGCATAAGCCACTGACACAAGCCACGGATATTGAAATACAGAACAGTGAAATTACTTAGAGGAACTTGATAGACAGAGCTATCATATGCTTCACTGCGAGTAGGAAATACGTAAAGCTGATAGGGCTATGATATCAACCAATTCATTTTTCTTCTTTAATTTGTAGAAGAATTTTAAAATTAATTTAGATTTATGTTTTTTATTGTATTTTATTAGAATATTTTCTGTTTTTCTGTTTAGCACTGCTCTTCTTAGCCACTTGTCTTCTGTATTACACCAGTATTCTAAACGGTTACTTCTACCGTTACATATCTTGCCTGTCCTTCTGCTTCTACCCTACTCTAGTATGCCTTTTTTCACTCACAGTCTCTCTTCATTTTGGTCTCTATGAACCTCCAGAATTGATTCCAATTTTAAGACCTCTGATTCTACAGCTATACATCTATACATCTCTTACAGCTCAATAGTATTTAAGCACCTTGTTTTTTGTTACATTCATCTCTTCTTCTCAGCATAATAACCATCTAGGTCCACGTTTATCTAATTAATGCGTCAAAATCAATTAATCTATCTCTTCCCCTCCTTTTGTAGCTAGTGACCCCCAATATTCTGCGTTGCCCTATTTCGACGAGGAATTTTTTAAAATTTGTGATGCATTCTTTAAAAAAATTTAAACGTTTGTAACTCTGACTTTGCTCGCGCCTTGCCTTGGACTTTCCCAGTTTGACTTCAGAAAACAAAATACTTCATAATAGCTGTTGTTCCCAGGGGCATTAGACCACCTCATTATCTGAACATTGGGTATGGAAATATTTTGAATATTTTTTCAAAGACGGATTCCTCATTTAAAAAAAATTCTTATTTGCATGTACTTCAGGTACAAGAATAAGTATTAGCACAAATTTTCATCAATGTTGAGTGAGCCCAACCCCTTAGATGTGTACATGTAAAAAGCTTTCAATATTTCTTAACATTATTCGATAAAATTGTTCAAAATTGAGGGCAAATCTAATAAAGTAAAAATAAATAAATAAATGTATTTTCAGTTACCACTGAAGAGCGTGAGCCCTAAGATACTACAAAGTCGCAGCACAATAATACATTAGAAATGTATATCTAAATTCTTAGTGATGAACCTGCCAATACTACAGAAACACCTTATCGACCATGTGCAGAGTTTTCCAGCAAAGAATTCACGTAAAAGTAACCCTAGTGCATATTGGGTTAACGATCTCCCTCAATCCGTTCTCAACTCGTCCTGCTTACTGTATGTCGATGACACTGCGATTTTTGCCTCTAATATCTTATCCGATGTTGGACTGTTGTCTATTTGCCCTTCGGTTAGCCATCTTCATTTTAGCCCTGCCAAGACATGTGGCATCTCCTTTTCAGTGTCTTGCCCAACAGATCAGCCTGTTCCAGTGAACTGTTTTCCTCATCATACTCATCTTGGAGTCCAACTTGCTGCCAACTTAAATTGGACTGGAAATGTGTCCTTGTGTCTTTGAAAGCTAATTCCTCATAATTTGCTCGCTTTCGTAATGCTCCTTTTAATACCTCATCTGTTGTGAAACTCTCGTTTTTCAAGTCCATTCCTGGTGTTATTATTCTCTATGCTTCTCCCTGTTGGGTGCCGTCTCGTAACTTTGTCCCACTCTATGGAACGTTTCCTGAATCTTGATTTTAAATTTATCTTGCCCTTAGCATATAAAGATGTTATGAGCAAATTTTTTAATCTCCCGCTGTCACTCAACATCATGCCTGGTCAATCGTTTACTAACTCGCAATCTGCACCTTGGTTCATTTAATGCTATAACGTTCTCGAATTCCCACTCCACTCGCTCTGACGTTGTTGTCACGGTCTCTGTTCATCGTTCCAAGAAAATCACACTCTTCTGCTAATTTCTCCCGATTTTCAACCCTCCAACCGCTACTAATTTTTTTTCTCGAATTAAACTTCAAGAAATTTCTGATATCTTTCCTCTTTCCTGAATCCTTCTCTCCCTTTGAATGTTCATCCCTCTGCCCCTACTTAATCTCCTGCGACTGCCTCGTTACTGAAAAATCTAATTTGTATTCTTTTGTAATGGCTGGCTCCCACCTGCCTAATGAAGTCAAATATTATTGTGTTTTACGTGTAACTTCTTGACCTCTCTGCTCTGTTTAGTTCTCAGATATCTCTTGTTCCGCCTAACCAAACATGGCATACTCGTCGCGCGTAGTTATAACCTCTATACTGTTCTGCCAATTTAATGCTGACTTCTGTAGTATCTCCTCTTGTATTTTTCTCCGTAGTCTTTCTTCATCCCTACTGCTTATCCTCAACCACCTCCATCTTGTAATCTTGCCTCTAAACATGTTAATGTTGCACATCTTCAGTGAATGAAGAAAACCATAGAATATTCTTAATGATGAGAAATTCCTAAATTACGCGTTTTAGGATTATATATTTTTAGAGCTAAATATTTTAGTCGAAATTATGCACTTTGTGCACATGATCAAGAGTAGTTACATTTCTGCTAGTAAATGTGAAACATTTACAACGGAAATTATAATAGTACTCACCGATCTATTAAATGTCATTGAGTTCAGAGCGTAATGATCAGATATATCTTTGGAAATACTAAGCAGAAATGATCCTTGAGCACACTTTAATGTTTCTGCGGAAGGTGATTCCATGTTGCCAGTTAAAGCCCATATATGCCGACCATTAACCAACCCCAGAGACTTAGCCTAAACAAGGACAGGACATCATATGGCAATTGTAAATTTATAAAGAATATAAATATTTAAGTCAAAATGATCCTTTAGAAGTCTCGATTTCCTAAACAATACTTCCCTAAATTTCTCATTTACAAGGAAATGCTTATCTTGGTTGGAGCAATTGGTCTTGTTGAATGTGATATAAAAATCATATTTAATTAAATTGGAATTATCAGTCTAAATTCCTGCAATTTTATTCATAGATAGTGATTCTGAATTTGCAGAAGCTATACAAATGGACTTCCAAATTTATATAAATGCATTACAGTAAATAACATGAACATTTATATAATTTTTCGTTTTGTATTTTTGCTAATCTTAAGCTAATTGTGATCTAGTAACAAAGGTCGTTTCTCTCAATTGTTAGCATCAAAAGGCTAAGTTCTATCAACATATATCTATTTCAAAGTAAATAAAAAGAGAATCAATTAGTGATTTTTAGGTAGTTTTGATAGCTACTAGAAAAATCTTCATGTCATAAGCAACAACAAAAGTAAAATGCACTTGTTAAATTTCAACTAAATTGCATGCATTATCTAAGATGTATTTTTCATACTAAGTCGATGAATAATGGTGTTTTCCATCTGATTGACTACACGAGACTTCAACATTACTTTAAAATTGCGGTTCAAAAGGATATCTCGTTATAATCGTCAACCCATTGAAATAAGTGTGAGTTATGACAGTTATAGTCTCATAAGGCCAAGGCCAGTAAATGACGCCTAGAAGCAGGCAATATTGAGGCGATTTTATTGATCTCATGGAAATTATAATTGTTCATCATGTTTTAAAAGGTATATTACTAACAAGTTTTAAGCGAAAAAAATTTTAAGGATTAATTTTATGCTAGTCTATCAACAGCACAAACTAACATCAAAAATGATACATTTCGATAAAAATAAATTGCATATGCTTGGACTTAATTTAACCCAAAATTGTGGTGGCCAATCAGAGAGAGATTCTCTTCTGCAGGATTAACTCAGGGTAACAGCTGAAGTGTTAGCATTACTAAATTCCGATAATTATCTGTGAATTGTGAAGGAATTCTAAAATTTTTATGCATTATAATACAGTTTGTTTGCTATATTTCTTATCTTTGTAAATGTTTTTACACAAAAGTAAGAGTATCTAACCTTGAGCAATCCAAAACCCGATCACAAAAAGCTGGAAATTTTCATTTACTTCTAAGTTAACTATAATAAAAAAATGTAAACTTTTTTATTATACTTATGCAATAACAGTAAAAAAGAATATAGTAGTAATATTTTCGTTGTAATTATGTTGTTTTACCTGTTTGTAATTAGTCTCAATTGAATAAAGTTTGCTGGCCACCCCACTAATCAATCTTAGCTGCAATATACTAGATTCGATTCATTTTAAAAACACTGATTAATTTCGCGATTATTAATATAAAAATTACTTAAAACTAGCAATATACAATCTGGAAATGGAATTTTTTGTGTCATTTATGAAAATTTATTTAGTATTGTTGCGGCTCTAAGTACATTCATTTTAATAAATTTTGATTTTAACTTTATTGTTTCTGACGCGATCTGATTGTTCACTAAGCGGCGCTTTTAACCCTCGCTTATCGCCGCTGCGCTTTATCATTTTTGGGGCCGCTAATGCAGCTTGCGCTTGTTAATACACTGGTTTATCATAATGATTGCATGTATGATGCTTGGGTATAGCAGTCAATAATATTTAAAAATACTTCGACATTGATTTTTGCAGCACTAGAAGTGGGACCAAATATTTAGAGCCACCAGGTAACCCCTAGCCACTTCCAATTAAGCTTTGAAAGTAAAGGTCTGAATCATTTTTTCAAAAGTAATAATTTTGAAGGACTCGTCTAACTATATTGTCAAGCACCATTCTAGACCGATACATTCCGTTTCAATTTTCAAAATGCAAAATTTTAATCACTTTGTAATATTCAATATTGCAGATTGCAAAAAGTAGGTAATAAAATGCAAACAGTCAATAAATTTTAGTCACAGAAATGTTTTACAATTTATGATGAGTTATATAAATATTTTTAAACGCTCGGCATAACTCTATATTTATAGTGAATATATCTAAAATCAAAATCCGAAAACACCACTGTATAGAAAGTCATCTATTTCAAAATCACACTGGTACTGCAATTGTCACTGCCCCACCTCAACTACTTTAAGTTTTTGTTCCTCCACAAGTATTTATAGTCACCATGTTGATCATGAAAATTCCATTATATGATTTGTGTGATGCTTAACTTTCTTTTTAACAAATCGATATAATAGAAAAATTCTTAATCTATTTTTTCTATAAAATGTATTACACAAATTAAATAAAATTGATTTATATATTGAATTCGAATCAAATAGGCGTTTCTAATCTCATTTATTGTTTATAAAAAATACGTCTGCTTAGGGTTCCCCGCTGTCTCTACTGCCTAAAGGTTATTATTAATCTGAAGGAATTAATACTATAATAAATAGTTACAGCAGTAGTTAAATTAATTGACTTAAAATATAAATATTATTTAATGGGTGAATGTTGTTTTCTGATTTTTCCTATAGTAGTCAGTTTTCGAAGTTTGTGAAAAGTAAATTACTTTAGTTTTTTCATATATTGGTTCAGGTGTTTTTGATTAACTTCTCACCCAAATCTTTAGATGAATTGTTGCTACGATAGTGATTTATGAAAATATTTCATATGTGCACATGGAAATATATACGCTTCATTAATTTTCCTATAAGCTTAGATATAAATGGCGGAATGAAAGCAAAATTACAAAAATGTCTTCGTATTCGTATCCACATAATGGATTACATATGCTTGCATAACAGTGAATAAGTATTTTCATAGCTATATTAATGCATTTATGTATACATATATACAGGAAAAATTTTTCTCTTTGAGGGGAAGAGGTAAAATCAACATGGAGAGTGGGCTAGGCCATAGATGCTTTGATAAATATCTAATTCTCTTCAGAGAATGTTTTTCGCAAATTTTTTTGTTAATAACTAAATGAAGGTTGACTCATCTATATACCTACAAAATCTATTAACTAAACGTTAAAAATTTTTTAGGCAGAATAAGAATGATCCACATTGGATTAAAATTCTTCAGCAGCAGCTCCAGGAATGTAAAATGATCTGGCCACGACACGAGTATCAAAGTAGCCGGCTGTCGACTAAATTTGCGTAAGCAAACTGAATATTTCAAAAGATAAAGTCTTGTGCAGGATATTTTCCCTCAAACAACAACAGCTATATATATATATATATATATATAATATTTTTGAACTGAATTTTTATGTTTCTGAGCTGGTTCTGGATATCTACCTAGCATAATTCAAAACTTGGATTAATGGTGTATATTATGAATGTAAAAATAAACTGTTAAGAAAAGAAGACGGGATAATAACGGGTTTTCAACATAGGAAAGCTATCTAAAAAGCGTTACAATCCGAGGACAACGCAATTGTAATTATGAATATACAGGATTCTGAACTCAATTTTGAGGCTTATTTTACTTTGTTGATGTTGAAAAGTATGCAAATATTTAATATATAGCCTAAT
>CABFPE010000525.1:304889-333804 GCA_900660155.1 Hofstenia miamia | reverse complement strand
CGGGATAATAACGGGTTTTCAACATAGGAAAGCTATCTAAAAAGCGTTACAATCCGAGGACAACGCAATTGTAATTATGAATATACAGGATTCTGAACTCAATTTTGAGGCTTATTTTACTTTGTTGATGTTGAAAAGTATGCAAATATTTAATATATAGCCTAATGAAACTAAAGTGGACACTATGAACGTTTGCGTTGAAGAAGAATAATCATTTCACCAGAGGAACGAGCCGCTATATATTTTATTTATTTAATTTGGTAATATAATATTTGACGAACTGTTTGAGTAAGTTATATTTGCTTCAATTCTTGAATTGGAGTTTACAAATCTTGTTCGGAGCAAAATTGTGTTTCTAAGATATTTGTTTTGCATTTTGCCAGCTTTTGCCTTGCATTGTGTTTCTAAAAATGTTTTAAAAATCGAACATTTTGTTCGATTAAAAAATTATTTAAGTTGTCGTCATATAATTTAGGAATGCATTTCCACAGAAAAAATGATGCATCCTTCATAAGCTTTCGATTTGACTTTGAAAAGGGCTGGCGTTCTAACTACAGTGTTCCTTCGAATCGCAGCCGATCCAATTGGGATATCAAAAAAGAAAATTTGGTAGGAAATATTATTTTAGCAGTTCTTTGTTCAATATTTACCCGTTAATGATTTCTATCTTTCCTATTGATATTAAAGAATCTCAAGATAATATTTTTCGTAAATAAATTAAATATTAAATATGTGATAAATAAATCGATGCAGTTGCAAAAAAATTGGTATCACATTAATTTTTTAAAGAAAAGCAAAATCAATGTGACAGGTATTAAACCATGGACATACAAATATTTAGTATATCCTTGTATTAAACTAATGGGTCAAGCATTAGAAGAACTGAAATCTGACGTAGTCCCAGCTAATAATTGCCCTCACAATTTAAAAATCGAAATAAATCGAATATTCCCCATATTTGGAATTTTGAAGTAAATTCAGAGAGTATATATGTATAAACAAAATTTTAAAATATAAACGTTGTAACGAAAAGATGCAGGTAGAAAACTGTCGAAAAAACTGGTCTGGGATAGGTTTAAGAACACCCAGTTTCAACTCTGTATTTTGGATTTATGCCTACAAAAAATTCAAAAATTGACTAAAAATGGTTAGGGTGAAGTTAAGTTACATTGGATTTTCCGTGAAATACTCTGTCGGTAACTTGAAATTTAAATATTAAGCTTTCAGCTTAGTTTGTAGTATTGTAGTTCGTATGTTTAAATATGTGTAGATGTAAATATGTTATGTGTGTAAAAAGCAAAAGAAACAGACTAAATAAAATGCTATTGAAGAAGAAAATACCAGCAAATTTCTGACTGCAACTTTCCTATAATCAATAAATATATAAAACTATTTTGCCAGTGTTGTAAACCCAGACGAATAAAATAAGTTTGGGTGATTAATACTATTAATCAATTAATATATCAAATAGTATATGGCAGTATTCACATAAAAAGGCTTTTTGTAAAGAAAATGAGTAGTCGTTTTTAACATTCACTAATGATCTATAAATTGTACAGTCAAAGCCAAGCAGCAAGAATGCAATATGAATACAGATAAATTTCAAAGATTACTAAATTTTGAGCTTTCAATCTCCACAAGAATTCATACAAATCTTACAATACCCTGGTGAAATATGATTCTAGCATTATATCATTATTTAGATTAACTCCAGGCTTTTTTTTAAAATTAACTATATATTTTTGAAAAAATTCATTTGTAGATAAGTATTAATTTATTTACCGCAATCCATATTATCATTTCAACAACTACTAATTGCTACATAATATTTAATCTTTACTGCTTGTTAAATTTTCGAACAATCGCTAAATATGCACTACAAGGCCATGTAATTGTAATTTAATATTTTTTAATGGACTCAATTTATTTAACGTTTGAAACTTTAAATTGAAATTTTTAAGAAATGCAATTAAGTTTCTGAAATGAAAATATCGCGAAGTTGAAGTAATTCGAGAACCAATACATTTTATTGTTATAAATTGCAAAAGTAAACATTACTTACATGACATAGAATGTTTTCAGCGAAATCAAGATCGAAGAAGCCCAAGAATATTCTCAATTTCAACTATAAAATAAATCAATAACAAACTCATCGCAAAATTTATTTATAAATAATCGCTTTTTCAGCGTGTAATTATGAAAATATCATATTTCATAAAATATTTGTTTATATGAATATGGAAGCAAACAACAAATCTTCGTATACTTATGTAGTGCTTTCTGAAGAAGTTTCTATAGTTTGTAAGCAAATATATATTTACTAAATATCTATGGCTACATACAATATATATATATAAATGCTTGCATGTAAAAAAGAAAAAACTGAAATATTTTAATCAAAATGTTTAATGACTAGGGAAATTTCTCTTTTCATTAGTATTTTGCATAGATTTTACCAGGCTTGCCGTTGTGTGTTGTGTGGGATTTTAAGTTCGTTGTGTACACAACACATATTCAATGGGGAATAATAGTCCAGCCTCACAAAATTAAAAATTTCACCTTTATCCAACACAAATCGGAGTGATATACTATGTTTTTTATTTTCAAACTTACTAGAAACCCCGTTATTTATATTTATGCAATGTAATAAAGAATGTTGAATACCATTATTTAGGATATTAATAATAATTTGATATTTTCTAAACTTTTTATACAATTACTTTAACTAACTCAAAAATTTTAAATAGGTCGGAATTTGACCAGAAAATGTTAGCAACTTGAAAAAGTAGCAAATATTGCAATACTTTTAAATTTTAGCTGTTCTATCGTTCAAAAATATATCAAACAAATACTAAAGACGTCTAAAATTTGAAAAAACACAAGATAGATAATTCTCTCCTCTTTCATTGCCATTATAAAGTGTCCCAGGTTGTACTCTTATCGTATAGTCATATCTGAAATTGAGCATAGCGCAATTGAATGAACATTGGGGTCTATCTACAGAAAACAAAATTGCTTCTCTCATGAACTTTAAACCATCTTATCACCTAAAAAACTAGGTATAGGGAGAATTTGAAGGTGATTTATCAGAACAGAAGAGCATATTTTTTAATAGTGTCATCCATATTCACAAATTCCCCATTTGGCTTGGTGAAAAATGTTTGCAAATGTGTTGAGGAAAAAGGAATCATGTGATTACACTATGATGTTAAGGTTTAATCTTTTCATTAATAAAGCTTTAGCTATCAGGTCCTCATAGTTTGAAATGAGCTTAGATTAAGTGGTGACTTTGGGCTGAACTTAGACTAAGTGTGCGGACTTCTATTTTCATATAAACGTTGGCTTATATATAAAATGCAGATTTAATATTGAACTCTTAACGGACTTGGGTTGAGTAGATCTCATTCATTGTCAATACTCTGCATCCAGTGTTGGAACCGTGCCGTGCTCGTATAACATATATTTGTTAGTTTTGTTTTCTAAATTTATAAATTTGCATATAAAAATCGTCGAAAATTGTGTTTCTAACTCAGTGAATTGCATAAAGTCATAAATAACTTCATGGAAACTATAGGAGCATTACAAAAAATAATTATTAATTTTCGTATTTAGCTGTTATATGAAATTATGCAGTCCTAAATTTTGTGAAAATACGTTCATACTCTTTTCCTTTTTTTTTTGATACCGTGACATTTTTAGAAGAGAAGTTGCTTTAGTGGATATCTTACGAATACAAGTCATGCACATTCTCTTATGCAGAGTGATTATTAATTATGACACCCAAAAATCTTTAATAGTTCCCTAGTCATTTGAAGTATTTTATTGAACAAAGCATTAAAAAATGTTGAAAAATACTATTTTCATTTAGTTCTTTTAAATACAATATTTTTTTATGTTCTGCCCTCCTGAAGATAAGCAAGTATTGACCCGAACTTGCAAACAGCTGTTTACTGCACTGGTAAGATGTGGGCGAATTTACTGAATTTCTGTTTGGATAGCTGGCTTAATTTGGTCAGCATTTGACGGTGAACTCTTCCCAAAGCTACAAAACAGTATTTCAATATTTAATGTTTTTTTAATTAATCAAACTATTCTTTCTAGGGTTTAGCTCTCCTAGTGAAACACTTATTGACTATTTTTAGTAGCTCAAAGCACAACTTCATATGACTATATCTGCTCTGAATTTAGTTTTTTCAGATCATTGTTTTATAATCTCACATCACAAAGCAATTTAAACCCAATAGAAAATGTGTAAAAATTAAAGAGAGATCAAAAAAGAAAATTGAACTATTTAAATGTTGCTTGAAAAATGTAAACTGGAATTCCGTATTTTCTTCGTCTTCGCCTAAACAAATGCTTGAAAATTTCACAAAAATTTCGAAATCTTACTTAGATATTTGTTGTATTAAGAAGAAGATTCTCAAATCTGATAATCAACATTCTATTTCTTTTAACACATAATAACTAAACGTTGGATAAACTCTACATGCATCGAACTTAGGAAAAAAGTGAATGTTGCCAAATGTCTTTAGCTTCTAAAACTGAAAAAAATCATACTGCATACAAAAAAGCACGTTATCTATGTAACATCGAACTTAGAAATGCATGTAATCTTTTTGCAAGATTAGAATACACAAATCTAATTTCTCAAAGAAGGAAAGGGAATTTATTAACAAACTCCTAAATGGAAAACTACCGACAGTCATAAAATCAAATTGACGCTTTCAGGGTTGCTATTAGTATATGATATATTGCTAACGTAAACTCTGAATAAAGATTTTTTCTTCTTCTTTTTCTTCTTAGGTTCCCCAACGAAAAACTCTAAAGGCAAAAGGCCGTGGAATAATCAACGTGCCCATTCAACATCACAATCGTGAAATCAATTTCCCATCATTAAAAAGCACCCTGTATATTAAATTCCGTAATGCACACATAAATGTTTAATATTAATGTTCACAAGATTACCAAAATGCATTGCGTAATTTATTAATCTGTTGTGTGGTATTGAGTGACACAACAATATTTTCCTGTTCTTTTGTGTTGGTTATTGTGTGAAAAAACTCACGCAACGGCAAGCCTGGATTTTACACATTATACATGGATTAAACTAAAATCAATTTTTTACACATTTGTAATTAATAACAATTAATATAAAAAAATTAACTTTAATAAATAATACTAATGGTTGCCCTTGAAATGTATCATTGGAGTTTAAGGTAAATATTTAAATGAACGGATTATTGAAAGCAAACTAAATCGAAAACATCTTTTTACATAGTCGTAGCAAAATAAATTAGTAGATAAAATCTTACAGCTTGGAGATCTTTCAAAGCAATTTCAATGTCGCTTTTGTCTTGAAAAGTGATGACATCGTAATCAATACCAGATTCTTTTGTGTCACTCATAAATGCCGAAAACAACTAAATTGTTGATGAGGCAATATGATTTATAAATGATAAGCTTATGCTACCACATAGCATAGATGCAAACTCGTTTATATTGTAATTGAGGCCGAGATCTAGATCAAGGTCATTAATCGATGTTGAGATCAAGGTCAGTAATAGATGTTGAAATAGAGGTTATTAACCAAGGTCGAGATCAAGGTTATTAATCAAGGTTTAGTTCAAGTCAGGATGCGCAAGTTCATTCCACCACGCAATCTTCGAAAAAGTAGGGTTGTTCAAAACTTGCTAATTAACTTAAATATTACTATTTCAAATATAGTTTGGAATGTGTAAGTTTAAGTTTTATTCATTTTCAATATTAAAATGCCACACAGCAATAATCTCACTGTCAGGCAAAATTATTGCAAGTAAAAAATAAAAGTTTAGCAATTATCAAAATGTTGTGTAATAACCAGTTTTCGGTTACAACCTTAGGGTGTCGATAAAATTTTAAAGTAGAAATATTTCCTTAAATCCCTTATATCACTAAAGAAAGGCAACAATAGATCAAAATGAAAATTAAACGTTTTTCATTTGTTTCATTATTCATTGAGCAAAAACAGTAGAAGGTACATATACTTCCAATTACATTGATAATCTCATTGAATTTGCTATTTTTAGACACTTTGTTTCCATTCCATAATATTTGCATTTGAAACATCATATGTAAATTTATTCTCAAGCAGTAATCTCTGTTCTAGTGTTAAGGTCAAATTATTGCAATTTTAATAGATTTCATTGGCTGCCTTTGAAAATGTCAAAAACAAAATTGCACTCTATTCTATGCTAACAATCTACAGGCCTACATGCTAATAATTTTTTTGTGCTTTCAAAAATATATAATCAATATAAACAAATATATTAAAATGTGTGGCAAATTATGGTCTTCCAACTGAGCCATATATACGTGTTGAATTGGAAATGTAGTTTTTGAAATTCGAAATTTTAATAAATAGAGAATAATTTAACAACAAGAGATCTAAATTTTATACAGTTATAACAATAAAACAAAACCCACTTATATACTCTTAATTTTTGGATAATTCTTGTAAATTTTTCTTGAAAAAATATTTGTTTCAATATTTGCAGTAATTTTTTGCAACAAGCTAAGTGAATAGATCTAGCTATGTGACATATTTTAGAATAGAATTTAGGAGAAAAACTCATAATAATTAAAAGAATTTTGTATTATTCGAAATATATTACATTTTTTGTAGTTATGCAATTTCAAGAAATTATTTATAAATTCTAAATATATATAATTGCATAGCAAAGACAAACAGATGAAAAAAATTACAATTGACTTCGCATGCGAGGTGAAAATACCATCATATATTTTCATTGATTTTTGGACTCAAATCAAGTATATAACCGCAAAATAGGACAAACGAATACTCATGGATAATGAGATGAGATCGAATGGGCCGTTAAAATGATTTGTAAACTGTACCTTTTTGTTTGAAACGAGTGTATGAATTTTATGAATCTTATTTGGCATTACAGTTTGTATAAATTCATCCCACTGTGAATTATCAAGCAAGCATACTTCAATATTCATTTTATATTTATGAAAATTATTTTCATATTTAATTTTATTAATTGCTAATGAAAAGTGTTTCAATGCAAAAAAATTATAACTGAGGTTTGTAGAGTAAGTTTTCTACATATTTAGAAGTGCTTGGGTTTATTCTTCAAAAATGACTTTTTGTACAATTTTTCATTGGGACTACATATTTTCCTTTACTATGCTACTTAAATACAACAGTAGTATATGTGTCCTTTTTATCAGTCCGCATTAAATTCCTAGTATTTGAGAAAGTGTATTGTCTTTAGTTTCTTCCCAAATTCTGAGTGTGAATTTAATTCTCTTAATGCCAAGTGAAAAGCATTTCAAAGTTTTGGTCGACATACTGCAAAAGACTAATCACCAAAAGCTGAAGACGAACGAAGAACAAAAAATTCCAGATTGGCCAGTAATCATCTTATTTACCTTGACCATGGCAAACTTTTTTTTATTAAAAATGCAGTGCGTATGATCCGGTGATTTGTACTGTATGCGAAAAAAACTCCGACTTATTTCGAAACAATTTTCACTCTAGTATTCATAATTGTTTAAATCGTAATAATTCACATTGCAGTAGTTTAGTCATGATATTACCAATCTTTATTAGCCCATCACATATAGCACTATAGCCATATAGCCATAGCCAATCTAACAAACTTCATTTTAATGAATGCACAAAAAGTAATTACACTTTCTAATATTCTTGATTTTGTTCAGATCAATCCTTTTTAGAAGAAAAACAATTCATCATTATTGATAATTTTTGATTAATTCAATTACATCCCTTTAAACAAAATATTCGAAAAGTATTAATTATCAAATGATTTAATAAAGAAGTATAATTAATTGACAAACACCCAATTTGGATTTTTTCAAAAACTGACTCCTGTAATTTAAAAAAATCGATTTATATTAATATCAAAATTATAACGCAACATCCCAATACAAGACCAGTCAGACATAAGGGAAGTAAATTCTACAAAATTGGATAAATATAATTATTCAAAATATATATTTTATTGCAGTGACATCAAGTTTAGATAGACTTAGCAAGGTAGGCACTGGGCATTTATACGATTTATTCATGGGCGATGCTGCATCAATTTTTGGATGTCTTCTCTTTGGTGCACAATTCACTTTGATTAAAACATATCAGTGGTGTAGGAAATTATTGACGAAGAGTAGGGTACATTGGGGGTAAAGTGGCCACTCTTTGGGGTAAAACACATCCAGTTAGTAATTTTATTATTTTTATGAAATCTTCGTATTATGTAGCTGACTGTCTGAACTAATGTTACAATGATTCTTACTTCCATATCAGTCCTTCCAAGCAACAATTACTTTGAGAAGGTTGAGCGAGCCGAGGTGGCCATCCAGTAGGGTAAGGCGACCAGTGTTCAGTCATCTACCTAGATGAGGACAAAAACCAAAAAGTTTATGACTATTGTAGATCTAAAAGTATCTATAGGCATATGAAGCATCTTTTGATGGAGAAATCTCAGTAGTGATCAAATTGAACAACATGGCGAAGTTCTCAAAACATTGAAAAATTAGGTCCTTAAAATCAAATTATCATTTTGGTTTAATGTTTTAAATTTCTTATAAAATATTATATTTTTTACCCAAAAAAAATTTTCGCTGTAATCTGAAGGGCATTTAAAAATGTTTCCCTGCATACGCCATTGGATTGCCCTTAAATTTTCAGTTTTACATGGCGCAGTACTGTAAACACCGTTAAATGTGTTAGAAAATTGAACAATTGCAGCATACAATAATGCGATTACGTCTGAATTGCGATTTCTGCAATTGACAGCTGACTTCTCTGGTATCAGAGTTAAGTGTGTGCTTTGACAAAATTATACGTTTACATGAAAGGAGTTTAGCAAATTTTTAAATAGTTTTGTATTTACTAGCTACACCTCCTCAAATAAACTTTTTGCTAGCAGCAGGTAGATTTTACCACTGAGATAATAATCCATCAAAATGAGATGATTATTTTTTCTTAATCACACTGAAACTCATATTAGCTGATGAAAGCTGCAATATTCTGATTAGTGAATTGTAAAAGGCTCAAAGGCTAAAATAGCGTATTACCATTTTAAAATTAAAAATATTACTATGAGCTGATAACGTTATTTGAAGAACCTGTATTATGAACTGTCTTTCAATGCTTGCACCCATCATTTTAAAACAAAGCCGTATTTTTAAAAAAAAGTTACAATTTAACTCCTATAGACATGAAGAGTACTTGAACACGCAAGAAGAACATCTCAGTGTTGTTTATAATTTTTCCTTCAAAAATTAACCAGATGAGTAATAACGTGTAAATACTTTAGTATTTAATTACCAAGTGTGTAAAAATTCAAAAACAAGTACCTAAAATTCAGTTGTATAAATAGTTAGTTTGACTAAAAAGGCTCTAATTAAATACAATTCCATCCCTTTATCTCCTTGAAATACATTATAATTTTCTATTATGAAAGCATCTACAAATTGGGTTTCTGTGATTTTTACTGAAGTAGCATCTATTTTCAACAAAGGATACATTCCCATGGGAAGCTTAAGAATGGACATACGCAGTTTCTTCTTTAGTGGTTGAAATAATATATATATATATATATATATATACTCTTCGTTTTCAAGTCAGATTTACATTTGACTATTCATTTGAATGAAAATCGAAAAATTTATTGCTGCAATATATGTGCAATCAAAACGAAATCCTATTTTTAATATACAGAAACATGGGGCAAAGGAGGAGCAATTTTAAAAGGTAGCTGAAAGAATAAAATATCCATGAAATAATAAAAAGATTCGAAGCAATACATTCTCTAAAAATACAATTAAACTACAAACTAGATATATAATATGTAATAATAATAGTAACTTTGTGGGTATCTATGTATGTGGTGAGTTCAGTGTAGTAAATCAGTAAATTTGCTTTTGTCTGTATAAAAATGGACTTCTTAATTTTTTATAAAGTTTTTGTATTTTTTTACTTTAATCTCATTCTCTAAATCGTTTCAAATATTAGAGCCTGCTCGATGAAAACTAACTTAGGAAATGCTGATGCAAATAAATGTATGTGATCATGCATTTTAAGTAATTAGCAAGAACAGACATTGATTCTCGGCCATATTTTTGCTTAAAATAAAATTGAAGTTGCATGGCATTGTAATTGAAATAGCGGGCGCAATATATAATAATTTCATCTGTATTCACTAACATGATCATGTTTACGTGCAAAACTTAATATCTTTGATGACTATTAAAATTTTTTCATAATAAATAGCGGTTTTTCGTGTTAAAATCAACGTAATTTGCGATAAACAAAATGCATGCAATAGTTGAACGTGATAATCTGGTCCTAAATGTCTGAGGTGGTATAGGTATCTACCGCAAGAATCCAATTTTTTATCTTTCCTTAGAAGACATTTATTATATTTTAAATCTCTTCCAATATCAACACCTAAATATGTAACGTGATCGCTTTGATTTTATTGTAACACTGTTGACAATTAATGCGAACATGTTTGGTATTTCTTTCACATTTGAGAGAAAATATAATGAATTGCGTTTTTTCAATGTTATTAATTGATTAGATGAAAAATACCTAGAAAGATTGTCAATATCAATAATGCATCATTATCTGTTTTATAAGGCAAGTATCGTCAGTAAATTTCATTATGGTTTACATGTTTAATAATGTCACTTATATATATTGCAAATAATATTGGCCCTATTACTGTGCCTTGAGGCACTCCTCAATCGGCTGTAATATATTCAGATTTCATATTATTTATTAATACACATTCCATAATTTTTAAGTTTAATCGCCAAAATTTCAAAATTCTTTGAATTAAAGGCTTTGCTTAAGTCTATAAGGACTATGCAACTGGATTTATTTTAAGATTTATTTTAGGATTATTTTCTCATTAATAATTGTATCACTTGTATTATGCTTGCCATGGAAACCATAGTGTTTAGATGATAAAATATTCTCAGATGCAAGGTATTGGTTGATTTGAATGTGTAGTAATTTTCCAAATAATTCACTAAAAGGATGCGTATTTGAGATTGCCCTATGGTTTTTGCAAAAAGGGGATCTCCATTTTTATACAAATGTGTTATATCTGACATTTTCACTATTATTTTCAACTATTCATTGATTAAATGCAAATATATGAAAAAATTTCTTAATAATGAGTATAACCTAAAAATTTATAAACGTCTAAAATTTTTATAATAGTTTCTAATTCTTTTAAGGTAGAAAGCCTAAATTGAAACGTTGACTTACAATTTGATTGCCTAAGTTCTGATAGAGGAGTTTTAGGAAAATTGAAGCTACCTAATTCTTTAAATGTTTGATTTAAATGATTTAGTATTCTTTTTTATCGATAATTTCTTTATTATCAATAAAAATTTTTGAAACGTCAGTATTGAGGCCATTTGATTTTCCAATGAAACGGCTTGAAAGTTTCCCCTTTGTTTCGAAGCTAGTTTAAAGAGTTTCAGCTTCTGATTATGGTATTCTTAATTACTTGATTATCAGTCTCTGATAAATTAAATCGTCGTGATTTGTTTATTACTCGGCGGGTTTTTTAGCGCTGCTACTTTGTAGTAAAACCTGTGGGAACCAGAATTTAGAGTAAAAATATAGCCGAATGGAACATTTTAAGTGCATGTTGCCTGATTTCATCTGAATAGTTCTTGAAATATATTGTTTTAAATTTAGAAAACTACTTGAATCGTGAGTACTAAAGGATTCAAGGAAATAAGTCTTATAGTTTCCGAATTGGATAAAAATAATCAATTAATGTCGTTTTTCGAGTGGGAGTTTGAGTGTTGATTATTTTTTAAATTATAAATAGCGTTCAATGATTTTTTTCATAAAAATTTAAATTGTAATAATAATAAATTTCGAAAGCCAATAAAAGATAAGATAGACAGGCACATGGACTTGGTAGAGGAAATAGAGAGTTTGTGGAGATTGACGAAGTTGTACTGAACTAGTTCGAACATTATGTGCAGTAAGCAAGAAGCGTAAGAGGTACTTAGAGAAATTGCCATTACCCGAGGTGAGAGGAGAGGTAGTAAAGAAAACAGCGTGGCTACGCACAGCTAGATCTGAGGGAAGCTCTCAAAATTCGTGAAAACTGGTGAGTTCCCGAGCGTGTATCTGTGAGAAGGAGGGAAAAAATGGGAAAAAGTATGGTAACGCATGCTAATCATCAAGTTCAATTTTATATCAATGCCTTCCTACTACAAAAATATTAATCCCGTCGTCTGCCGACGTCACCTGTAGGTGACACTTATTATTTGACATGTATTTTACTAATTATAGCTGTTTTGCTTATCTTTAGCTCATGTTCTAGTTTGGTTTGAATAAGTTTACAATATATATACTGGGTTTTGGCATTGCTTTGTAACTGCATATAACAAGAGGTGACTTTTTGACATTTTATCACATTCTTTCAATTCCTTTAACAACCATTAACATCCTTTTTGATATGCAATGATTAGCAATAAAAAAACATTTCACAATAATCTAGTAGCACAAAGAATTGATGTAAACAATTTTTAAAAGCCTCATGACAATTGAGGCTAAATGGCAAATGAAATAAATTAGGTGTCACCTGTAGGTGACGTCGCATTTCACAATTAAAAATGTATACATATATAACAAAGCATTTCATCGTATATTGTATAAACCAACTATTGTAGGAAAATTCAACTACTGCTTATGGGGTTGGGGTAACCTTTGGTTACTCACTTTATCATTAATTGATGACATCCCCCTTAATAAAATTGCTCTTACATCCATGCAGGCAAGATAATATAAAATGATGTACAATCTTGATAAAATTTTAGTTAAAATTTGTGAAATAACACCACTTGATTTATTCAATTTATTGTTTTCCCAAGGAGTATTTGAACATATATATATGAGCAATGTGTATGCATTGCAAAACAATCATCAATTGACTGGTTCTACAAAGGAAGTTCAATTATACATTGCAATCTTGCTGCTTATTCATTATTTAACTCCAAAAAAGATTGATATGTTATGGGAGTGCTCATCATAATCAGATACGCATAATTATATGGATGCCCAAAATACATGGATTAATTACCAAACCAAGGGTGGATATTTTTATTCAAAGCAATTTTCAACGTTTTATTGTTGAAATATTTTTAAATAGAGGGGCAGCTAATCATGAGAAAGTAAAAGAAATAAATATTCATGGTAAAGTGGATTGTTGAGTACAATATGATATCTGCTATGATGGCATTGATCATAATAGAATACAAGGAAATCAGTGTGAGATGTGCACTTTTAATTCAAGAACCTGAGAGGATTGCTCAAATTGCAATATTGGCTTACATATAAATTGCTTTTATGCATTTGATAACTTGTAATAGAAAATTTTTTTTAGTATTTTCTTAACTAAGGAGCCGACGTCACCTGTAGGTGACGGGTTCACAAATATTTTCAATTAGTATTGTGCACTAAAATTTCACTATGTAGTTTTAAAATTGGACAATTTGAACTGCATATGAGAAAAAAATTTGAAATTGGTTTAAGTATTTACCTATGGCATTTGATGGGTTAAATACATTAAAGATATTTTATTCGAGGTGTGCGGGACCGGATCTAGTTCCGGTCGCGTATCTGATTTTGCAGGAACTGTGATCAGATACCAGGATGAAAGGCAATACTTTGGTAGAAGATACGGAAAGGGACCAGATATATTTATGAGTATGATATGAAGAATTCACACACTAATATTTTAAAAAAATTAAGTATTTTATTAAAAATAAACCAATATATGCTAATTTTGTTACAGTTATTATATTTTAGTTGTCAATGAAATAATTTCTAACTGGATATGTGATGATATAAGTAATGACGCTAATAACTACCGGAACCAAAGTTAACTTCTCAGTGACCCAAAGTGACCGGGATCAAATATAGCTGGTCCCACGTACCTCTATATTTCACTCCAACAATAAGGAACCACGATCTACGCGTTTGAGTATTTCCCTGTAAGTGACAATTTTTGAGAGAGTTTTTCTGAAACAGTTCCATAGCCTAATGTAGTCCGCGAAGTTTAACATGACTAGTGCATTGTTGACCAATAATTTTTAGGGTGCAGCTAGCTGCAGTTTATTTTTAATCTTTCGCTTATAAAATTGGTGATGGCCCTGGTCTAATAATTCTGCGACAATGGAGTTGTCTGGTAATTTTGCGACCAATATTTTTAACATGTTCATCCTTTCCAAATGATGGTTTGAATTAGGTTCGAAAGAAAAGAAATTTGCAGGTATTCAGCTTGAGTAGATTATTTATAGCAAGTCTAGGTAAAAAATTTCTAATGAGCATAAAAATCCACATTAATATGGGTTCCTTGATATCCTTTGATTCTGTAATATATGATGTACCATATGACATTGAAATTTATAAATTTCAAATATCAATTTTACCACAGTTCTTGACACGATTACCGTAAGTAAAATCTTAGATAGCAAAACCATGAAGTCATATACAGCAAATTGTCGTCATTTGGCTATAATAGGGAGAGCTAAATAATCATAAATCGTTTTAACTAAGGAGAAGCAAAGAGTCAAGATTAGCAATAATGAATTTTCTATTTACCTAACGCCATACAAATGGGTCCTTTGGGAACAATAATGAGTCCAAATTTTTTTTCATATTTACGTAAGTGACTTTGGCACTAAAGCTTATAAATTGAACCAATAAATGCATTCCATCAAAAAGTATTACCCAATATAATGCAGTTCAAAATATCGAAGAAAACTTACCTTTATCAAAAAAATTTCACAATAAAATATTACAGAAAAATATTTGCGCGAAAATGTTTAAGAGCATCGAAGACAAAAATAATTTTGAAAGTAGAGGTATTAAATTGAAGGGGTGAGAAAAAATATTATTTTAACAAGATTGAGTATTGCAATTAAATTAATACTGAAATTTATCAATCGACAATCTTTTTCATTGCCTTTGCTATAAATTATAAATGGAGTTTATTTTTATTTCATACTATTACTTGGCAGTTGATTGTGGAACTTAATTTTTTGCAAGACTTATAGAGGCAAAGTGCGGCAAAACAGATTGAAGTGTTTTTACGGAAACCAAATAGCTTTTAATTGGGAAAATTATTGTAGTTGTCGGTAATGCAGTTGTCAAACAGTAACTTTTCAAAAATCCCTTATAAAATCGGAGTAACCGAGACGGTACGTAACCATATTTAAATTTGTATCGCATTGGTCGTAACATATCCAGCAAAGTGACTTTTGCAGTTTTATGAAATTGTGATCACAACTGATGTGCACAAACTCGGAAAAGGCCAAATCAAACAAAGTCAGATTTATTATATTTCTAAGCACAAGCATATTGTTTTAAGTGCATGTTTTTGGGAATAGATACAAGTGATTTGCGCACTATTTTCAATATTTAATTTTTTTATAAGTCAATCTGCGTTTAGTGTGTACAAATAGCTTAATATACATGCATTTCTATACACAGCGCAGAATGTACAGGTATGTTTTTGAATTTTTTGCAAATAAACCTGCAATTCGAATTTACATTAATTTTTGAATAAAAATGCATTATTTTCATCTGGAAATTGGGTAAATCAGAAGAAATATGCACATCTCTATTTGGCTGATTTTCCTTCCAGACTGACTGACATTATTTTACCATACAATATTAACTTTCGATTCAATTTGGCAGTGAAATAGTAAAAAAATATACTTTGAATTGTGAGGGCCATATTCTAGGGAAAGTCTAAAGCATTATTTAAAAATTATTGAAATAATGAATTGCTGTACCATTTATCTTCTAGTGTCTTTTATTGGTTTAATGAATCTGCTTTATAATGTAAAAGCACAATAGTTTTGTGTGGGAGGCAATTACTGAAATTTAATTAAATTTCAGGAATTTGTGTTTTAATTTTCAGAAAAGTAATTTTAAACTGCAGTTCTATATTTTGAAGGTTTTTTACTATTTTCACTGTAAATGCCAAGTGAACATTAGTAAACATTAATCAAAATAACAATTTTCAGATTTGGAGCATATATGTTGACCTTATGTAGATGGAAAATAGGCCTACAAGTGTTATCAGCAATTCACTTGATATATTCACCCAGGTTAGCGTCAAGTTTGACAGGTTTTCAATTTGATTCACTGAAATAGCTTCGTAAATATCAATGAAGTCTTAAGCAAAGCATCATCATTTGCTATTAATCTTAGCAAACATTTTCTTGATATTATCCTATTCAATTTTCCTTAAATATTGAGTTGAGAATTTCACAATTTGAATCAGCTTTTGCAAGTAAATTTCATTACGTATATTTTCTCAAATATTTATATAATTATTTACTAAATTTAATAGCGTTTAGTAAACCGTACATTTTTCTTTTTACTTTTATGAAAAATTCAGTTTCTAGGCCAAAACTGGAAATTCTACACAACGTGCTTACAAAATTTTTAGCAGAACTTTCTCTTACAAATCTCGGAATTTTTGTTTCAAATAATGTCATTATACTTCAACAATAGCAGGTATTTGTTACTTAATATTTCAATTGCGCAGATAGTTTGTAAAGTCTAATAAGAGCATTGTGACTAATTCACAAGGGGGACAGAACACAGGAATGTGTTGGAAGTATATTTTATTGATTGGGGACAAGAAGTTATTAGTAGGCACTAAGGTGAACTTGTGATGTAAAGAAATATTTATTATATTTTGAGCCCAGTCCAGAATTTCTACAGAGAAAAAAGTATTAATCGGGAGCTAATTCGAATAGACACACAAAACTGCATTGCAAACTTTCCTACCAATTATACTGCTTACTCCTTTGACATGGAAATTTTTCATTATTTGCAACGTCGTCGAAAACATTTCTCTTAAGTGTCAATATATTCTCTAGGTTGTATTCAAGAATTTAGTTATTATTTTAGGAACATTATATTCTCATATTTTTAAGAACTAGCATTTTTCATGAAAATTAGTGTAGAAATAGGTTAATTTTAAGGGTATGCCATGAACTAGCTTTGAATATATAGTTTTACATCCTGAATTTAATTATATGTATTTCTGGTTCAAAATAAAATAACGTAGGCTATAGATAGATACGTATTTAGAAAAAATTTTAAACGCAATGAACTGAAAAAATTTTTCATTCAGATTTATTCACAAATTTTTTATGTAATTACAAAATTTAGAAATAAAAATATAGGGCTTGCTGAAAAAGTTACTCTTTTCATATAAATTGGTGACTAGCGCAAAATAAGAAGGAAAAAGTTAAAGAATAACTAAATAATATTTAACGCCATTTTCTAAGCCAATATATATATATATATATATATATGTATATATTATTTATGTAAAGTTATATGTGTATATAGAACATATGAAAATCACAAAATGAAAAACTCAATAAATTTTTTGAAAAAACTCAGGTATTTCTTGGAAAATCTTTCGCAATTTTGTTTTGACCTATATTAATTCCATCGCAGTTACTAGTTATTATAAAATTTTATAGTGTAGTGTATTTCAAAACTTGTTCTAGTAATATAGTTAACTATTTGAATTACCAATTAAAAAGTACTGTATTATAAAAGTTAAGGCCTCTAGCAATGTTTACAACAATAAGACACCTGATTTCCTTAGTAATGAAATGAATTTTTGTTGACAAATTCACTTTGCACACATTTTAATGTATTTGAAGTAAAAACGTCAAATAAAGTGCAAAGTCACCAAAAGCTTCTGTCAGCAATTCACAAAAACAGTTTTCTTTATGCAAGTTTGCCAAATGCATATTTATTTTGAAAATAAGAGCATTCTTTGGCTTTTTCATCACTAACAAAATTTCCAAAGTTCATTTTAAAATATTTATTCTGGTACCCGTGAAGACAAAGTGCTTTCTTAAATTACTCTTAGAACGAAAGGCAAAATGTTAATTAATCGCAAATTTCATTAGATGCATTATTTAAAGAAATGTATAAACCGAAAGATGTCATTATCATGACCAAATTGCGAAATGTTGAGTACTTTATGCAGTTCCATTTTGTTACATAGTCCTATCACTGGGATTCCGTTTGCATTGCTATCAACTGGAATTAAACCGTTCATTTAATTAAATGTCTTCTTTGCCAAATTCTACATTAGGGATAATAAATTTTGAAAAGATTGCAATGCAAATTATCGCAATTATCACTTGTTTGTACCATTTTCGTAATTCGTTCCAATAAATTAGCATACAACACAATCCTAAACCATATTTGGAGATAGACAAACATCTTACAATACGAGATACCAGTGTTGTCCATAGGAACGTTATTCCCATTGCAATCCCATGGTATAGAGCAGCACAAATTTGTACTTAATGTTGTAAAATAAATTTAGGTTGAAATTTGCTGTTAAAATTCATAAAGCCAATAAATATGATCATTTTGCAATTTCTTTGTACATGTAGTGCTAAACTTTCATATATTTAATTATTATATTTAAACTGTATTTCATATTCATATTATAATAGGAATCTTGTGAGATGGAATGGGATGAGACAGGCATAAATTATCATAGAATAGGACAAAAAATATGTCCCATTGACAATCCTGCGAGTTCCGCTAAATACTAATATCAGATTAGCAAAATCTGAAACACGTGTTTTTGTAAACATGTTCTCTACATAAACGTAGCATTCAAATTTTCGAAGGGATGATACGAATTCAACGACATAAATTCACTGAAATTCCAACTATAACGTAAAAATTCTTCAAAACAAAGGATTCTTTTCTATATTTATTGAGTTGATTATTTTCTTTCTATGGGATTTAGGGAATACTGGAAAAAAAGGAAGAACTATCAACTAACCTACAGTTTTTTAAGTGACCCAATAAAATCTACAGTTTGTGAATTATCGTATCTTAGAAAATCAAAAATACAATGTAATTAATAGCAATAAGTAATCCCAACAAAAAATGCAATCAAACTTCAATATTGGACAAAATAGAAATTCATGATTTTAATCTAAATAAACCCTGCTCTAAAATACTTTTGAACTCTAGGAAAGCACAATGTTCAATATTGCCTTTTCAAAAGTTTTTAATTTGGATAATTATTTCTATGGTCAATACATTAAAAGCTGCTTGAGGCGCAACAAGAGATGGACCAAAGCCCATCATTAGACCGCTTGGGGAAATTGAAATTGATTTATTTAGAAACAAGTAACAAACGTTGTACTTTCAAATTTGATAAGGCTGTGTCCGATTCGCCCTTATTTATTTCAGCTAAAACAACAAATATATCCCTGCAAAAACTTCGGTAATTTGTAAATTTAATAAGCAGCGTTTAAACTATTGGAAGCTATGTCGAAAATATTTTCAATTCATTCAATTGAATCTGAATTCTGTTTTTTAAATTGAAACTGATAATAACTACAATATTCTCGAAAATGATAGGTAATTTTCTCAACTTCGTAGAGAAAATTGGAAATCTACAATCTATTGAGATAATCTTTATGTGAGATTATCTTTATCTTTGAGACCTCAAATTTATTATGGCATTTATTATCATTATATTTGAATTTAGCACATACTTCTTACACAATTGATCATATCATACATGCAGTAAAATTAGAATTCCACTGTGGATGCAAGCACTAACAGCTATATTTCGAAACACTACAATATTTTCTAATTATAATTTTAAATCCATTGTAACAAACATTCAAATGGAATATTTAGAGTTGCACATTAATGATACATTTCACTGCCATTCTAAAGTTCGCCTAATTTCAGCATTATGTTGCGTACGGTACTCAATATCATCAAAAACATGGCAACCATGTATGCGAGAATTGTAGTGACCACCTATTTATTTTGTGGCTTAAGTACTATGATATCTTCTTTTGACGTTTAACTAACCGAACTTCGATATATTGCAACAGGTCCAGTCGAGTAGATTCATCTTTTTTGATCTGCTTCTAGGAGTGGTGTACACGGTACACATTGCAAAATTTAATTGCAATAATATTATTATTAATGAGGCACGGTGAAGCATTTCTAAAGCAACATGGGCAAAAACCCAATATAGGGACTATTTTCTGGAAATCTTCTATAAATTCTAGAATTTTTATAAAGTAGAACAATTCAAAAGACAAAAAGGTCAATTTGGAAACGAAAATATTAACAATAGAGGATTAAAATAAATAGATTGATGATTGGATATGACTTTTGAATGCATTCAGCGATCTTTTTTGGTGTTTGCTCAAATAAAAATGGCATTCAGAGCTCAGTTACTTGCCGCTGCTTAATCTTAAAGTGTCTTTTCAATTATCTGCTGGAAAATGTCAGTGTTAAATTTTTTCGATTATGTTACTTGTGACCTTTTGCTTTGAAATATAAAGTGTTTCTATTATGAAAATTTGCTATAACTGCTTGGAAAAATTATGGTTTAGGAAAAAAAGATACTCATTAGGGGCAATTCTTTTTAGCTGTCCTATAAATATTTCATAATCGTAATGAGTGTAACAAAATGCATCTAGTGAATCATAAATATACAATAAATAAAAATTATAATGCAGAAATTTTTGTGCAATGCAAGTCTTACTCAAGTTATTACTATTTAAACTACATTGAAAATTTAGTGTATTACATGTTATAAATTTCACGGATACCTCTGAATATACAGAGTATTGACCACCCTCTTGCAGTAAGATAGCAACCGATGTCCAGTTAAAGTGCAGCAACAGCGCGTGACATATTTCATGTAAACTGGTGATGGATGGAACAGTTCGGTAGAATGTTTCATATGTATCCGCGTTGGACAATTGAGGAATTTGGGATGCATATCCGATCTAAACAATAGATGTCAATTAATTTCTGATTCTTTAACGCTAAACAAATTGAGTTTCAATTAAGCTTAAATCTAACGTCTTCGGAAGTAGCAATATGGTATGTACCAGACTTGTCAACGAGCCGATATTTCCAAGCTCGGCTCGGCTCGGCACGTTTAAAATTTGTGTAAGTTCGACTCGGCTCGGCTCGCCACATAAAATCTTTTAATGAGGCTCGTTTTAGCTCGGTATTTTTTTTAAAAATACTGTGCTCAAAGAATTTTTTACATCGCTCTTCCTATTATTTAATAAACATTTCTTAAATAGGATTATAGGAAAAAATAAGAAAAATCTCCATAGTCAAATTAACAGGCAGAACTATAAACTTGCTTTGCCTAAAANTTAAATTTCACTCGGCTCGGCTCGCCACATAAAATCTTTTAATGAGGCTCGTTTTAGCTCGGTATTTTTTTTTAAAAATACTGTGCTCAAAGAATTTTTTACATCGCTCTTCCTATTATTTAATAAACATTTCTTAAATAGGATTATAGGAAACGCATACTGACTGCAAAAAATAAGAAAAATCTCCATAGTCAAATTAACAGGCAGAACTATAAACTTGCTTTGCCTAAAATAGGCTCGTTGTATATCAAATACTGTGCTCAAGCTCAGCTCGGCTGGGCTAGTTAGAAGCTCGGCTCGTTGACAAGTCTAGTATGTACCATATTATGGTAGTCATGATATTATGTTAGAAAAAAAATTTGATGCACATTTTTGCTTGCAAACTTAAGAAATATGACAATAGTGATAATCCATAAATTTATTATTAAATATCTGGAATCGATGCAATTGTAGGAGTTAAATTTGTTTCTAGTCAACATACGAAAGCTTTTAGCTCAGCGGCTTATCTAGAAATTTCTTATGAAGGTACTGTAGCTCTATAATTTGATTTTTGCAAGATATTGGTTTCATTATAGATGTGATTAAATTTTGATTAGTTATGCACTTCGTTACTGCTATTGAGGTTGAGTTTTTTCGAATTCGTTTAGAAATACAAACGGTTGCTGCTTAAAGCGTTTTTTTCTGAATTAAACAAAAACATCATGTTTTTTTCAGCAAAATACAGTAGGGGCAATAATACTTGAAACAACTTATCATTTTTGGAAATTAATTAAATTTTGAAATAATAGCTATTGAAATATTCTTGGTTTTTTGTAAATATTTTTATCCTTTCTCTCATTATTAAATATATTAGTTGTGCTTATTTAAAGCATTTTACTCATAAATTTAAAATACTAAATAATTTACACAAGAAATATCCGGTTTTCTAAAAACTTTTATTTGTTTCAAGTATTATATATATATATAATTTGAAATATAAAACATAGAAAACATTGCTGATTTTTCAAGGTGCTTTAAACATATTTTTTTCCTTGCTATTTAAAACACTTGTGCAATCCTGGAAATACATTAAGTTGTCTAATATATAATATTTTATATCTATATAGAAATAGATCTAAGTGGTCCCCTACTAAAATTTAACTGCTAACATTATGCATTATCAATTAAACAGAATTTTGAATGAAGATATTAAAGACATATTTTAGCCTAGCAAGTATAAGATAATAGTAAATTGTAAATCTAATTGGTTCAAGTCTCATTTGAAATTGAAAAGTTGGTCCCAGTCTCGTACATATCCTGTCCTCAAACTCTTCTTTTTGTTCGCATACCTCTGCAAGTCGCATAGACTGATATAGGGACAAATAATAGGTCAATGCCTACACAGGAATCTATTGAACACACCACCATCATAGTGGGAATCGTGCAAAAGCTTATTTTGTCTGAAATCTGAGATTATTATTGTTGCATTATTTCTAATTTTTCTGTAGCATGTAATTATTACAATTTCAAATTATCTGAGCATAGAAAAATACGTCTAAGTCTGGGGTTATTTTGTCTTGAGGGATTTGCCGCTACAACTTCTAAATGCAATAAATATTTCTCTGCTAGTTTTTCAAATTCTATACATTGAATTTCTATAATGTTATATACCATTAAGAATGGTTACATTTAATACAGGCAATACATCATTTCATTCAAAATTTAGATATTTATTGTAGTATAGCGTTGGTTAAATATTTCATTTAAATGTAAATACAATATTAAAAAATATTTTAGAGGCAAATTTCATATTAATAATTCTAAGCCTTATGATCTCAGTTGATTATTAAATTTTTATATTCATCTAAACTACTATCATATAAAGAAAAGCACTAAATTGAAGGAGATGATGTTGCACAAAAACCGAAGAATTAAAGCAAAATAGGTGTACAATTTCATAAATACATGAAATGGTGAAAAATTGTGAAACTTTAAAAAAAATTTAAAAAACAAGAATATTGTGAATACATTTAGAAAATCGTTGAAATAAGTGATAGAGCAAATTTTATATTTACAACAAAAATTTAGCCTTTGAGAAGGACTGTGGGATAGAAGTCTCCTCCCTGCATCCGCCATTTTTCAGTGTCTGTAATAGAAAATTCATAGTTGATTTTAAAACATGTTGAGTTTTAACCCAGAATACTATTTCGTGTTCATTTAAAGACACTTCTCGAGAAATGTCAATGAATCACAACAATGATGATAAGAAGGCAGAGGCAGCCCATGGTTTAATAACTGTGCACAATCTATGTATACTGTGGAAGCAGCTTTGTGAACTGTTTATACATTTTATTAAATAGTTAAGTTTGGTTGATGCAAAATCCACTGCATAATATTGGACTGGTTAATATATTTGGCATCTTCTTAGAAATGTGTAGAATCATTCGATAAAAATTTAGGAAGTTTGCACATTATTTGGCACAAATTTGGTATTGTTTTGTAAAATCTTCCAAGATTTTATACTAGGGCTGACCAAATTGACCTAAGTTGGACTCCATTTTTTTGCTCATGGGGGGTACAGAGTTGCAGCCGTGCCTGATTTTTATAAGCACGGTGCGGTGCGGAGTTCCTAAGATATTATTTGAGCATGGCACGCTTTTATAAGTGCTTACAATTTCTACAATACTTAGCTTTTCAATAAAATGATTAAAGCAAGAAAATGCATGTATGTGAAGCACGGCGTTGCAAATCGAAGAATTTCAATTTAGTTCACATGAAACCAACATTATAATTGTTATATTCAAGGCCTTGTTATTACCATTCCACAGATGAAATCAGAAATAGGAATAGGCAAACATTTCGCCGCAAACTTGACCTAGCAAGAGTCTGCACCACACATTTAATTCAAGCTATTTCATTCACTCTTAAGAACATTTTTACAATCCTTGCCAAAATATTTTTGTCATTTTTTCGGTTTGCAAGACCAAAGTTAGGTATTTTAGAAACTTATTACAAACTACACACGGAAATGTGAAAGCTTAAATTGAGTTTTAGTAAAGCATATGGTACTAATGTAAAATTTGAAAGTGTAGACATTATTTTTCACCATGTTGCTTACAAATTATAAAGCATTCACTGAATTTAGATTGACTTGCGTGCATTTTTTCGTAATAGTCCGTTCTCTAAAAGGTCGGGAAATGCTGAGCAATACTCCGCCTAAGCCAGGCAAGGCTCTGCCCCAATCTGTCCAAGTCCAGCTCTATATGAAACTTAACACGTCATTGATAAAAATTATAGATAATTTGATTGCTTAACAAAATATACTTCTAATCTATAATGTAAATGAAATTTGAATGATACAAATTTTTATATCTGTAAATTATTGTTATCATGGTAATTGATTCATCTTTTACTCTATACAATCTATAGGCTAAGTGGATGAGAACATAATTCCTCTTATAATATTGTGATCATCAAGCCCTTATTTTTTCAATTTTGGGCAGAGCACTGTTATCTAAACTTAAAAGTTAGGCACGGCTCGAGCACGGCAGGTACAGAACCACACGGAGTAAAGTACGTCACGGCTGCAACTTTGGGGATGAGACTGCAGGCCCATAGCCTCCATCCTTAAAACCGCCACTGATCTAAATCAAAATTTTTAAGATGGGCCTTTATGCTTATCAAGGTAAGGTAAATAAATTTTATTTTGCCGTATATAGGCAACCCTGATCCTATTGCAGCAATCCCTCACTGTATTTGTAAATATATTATGAAATATTATTTTTTATAATGAATATTTGATCATTAGAAATAATAAATATTTGAAAACCTTAAACATCGAATTTTCTTGTATGTTATATTTTAAAAATTTATGCACATTCGAACAATACGAAATATCTATAAAATTGCATTTAATTATAATTTTCCATCTTTGCTACATTTATTCGCAAAGTTTTTCTATATCTTCTTTTGGATTTTGGGACAAGAGAGTAATTATTTCTTTTTGTGAAATATAACAATATAAAACAATCGACTGCGTTGCATTATTCTTTGGATAAACAAATTCACCCGTGGCACTTTTGATAAACGCGAAATATAGTAAAGCGGTCTGACAAAGGCGAAGAGCAGAAATTGGTGGACGACATCTTTGATTTATTTTTTGAAGTCTTTTGAATTTAAACTGCATGCATTTTCAGTAGAAACATTAAAGAGCGATATTCGCATGGCATATGTCATTAGGTAATCATTCATTAAATATTCTAAATTTCCCATAAACTGTATAATTGCTGATTTTATATATATACTATATATACATATATATATATATATATATATATATATATATATATATGTATATATAGTATATATATATATTTGGCGGTAAGCATATGAAAATGCGAAAAGGCGTTATTAGCGCCAAATTATTTAATTATAATTATATATTTCATATATGAATAACTCTTCAAAATGCGTATGCTCGGCTATTACTTCAAATACATTAATGTATGGATTTTTTGCTCCAAAAAATTTTTCAATTTCAACTTTGTTTTAAGAAAAACATCCATAGTTGGCCCCAGAGATGGAAGTGGGGCGGGTCGACCCATGGAGCTGGGTGGGCGGGGCGAGTATGAGACAAGATTATTTTAAAGTGGGTACCCATGAAGCAAAAGTGTGGCGAAAACACTTTTTAGTTAAGAAAGATTGAAGTAAGAGATTGCCAATTTTAGAGATTGTAAAAGTGTTTCTTTATATCAAAGTTCCCTTCTTAAAAAAATTCGATTTATTTGGAAATTTAGTGGCAGCATTTTGAAAAAATTATTTACTATGCACTTTAGTTCATGGTGAAATTTGATTCTATTCAATGATATCAGCAAGATCATTTTGATCTGAGTTGTAGTCAATAGTCTTTGTAATTACATTAGGAGTGCAATTGCCCTTGTATAAATGTAGTACATATAATATTATCTTTATAAAAAACTTTATAGAGTTAAAATTAAATTTCATTTTGCTATTAATAATGTTATTAATATGCATTGCCATCACGTTTATTATTAGATTCCTATTGGTAGTAATAGTGGAGATGACATTTTAAAGAATGATTCTGTATATTCTAGGAAGTAAAGATTCAAAATGTTTGAGTGGTGGTGCGTTGTAATGCAATGAATATTGTCATCGAACAAAATCTAAGTTTTGAGTAAGCCAATTTGGGGCGGTAGAATATAAAACGTGGGGCAATGTGGGGCAGATTTCAACACTTGGAAATGGGGCAGGGCACAAATTCTGTGGGGCGGGGCACGGCAGTTCACAAAAATCTACCCCACTTCCATCTATGGTTGGCGCTTAATAAAATATACAGTTTTTATTACTTAGCGCCAATGCTAAATTTTAATCATTCCTGAAAAACAATAATTTGTGTAAATTCTAAATAAAATTAAAACAAATCCATGTGTAATTTATCCAAAAACAATTGAGAAGGCGAAAAAATTATTTTAAGATGAAACGGTCGTGTTTTCTTTCGCTCTCCTGACTAAATGATTACTAATACGAGTAATCATTCTACACTCTGTTAAACATGCAATAATATTATAAAATTGATACAGTTAAATTTGCATGCAATAATTTTAGTATAATGCTACATCTTTCCAAAAATTGTTCTAGCTTTTCTTCCAAATGTATAGATGCGATCAAACAGTGCAATAATAATATATCAAAAAACAATTATTTTAAAATGAAAACAACTATTTTAAGATGAAATGAAGAATTAAAAATTTGCATATTTACTTAGCGCTAGCCCCGGGGTATACCGATACCGAAACTGATACCGCGGTATTTTGACAATGCCGAAAAATACCGATGCCGCGGCTATGTGTATTGCGTGCAAGCCCGCGGGTGACATGCTTGCTACGTGAAAACTTGTAACATTTCTGTTGGAGGATTAAGATAGGGCAGTTTGAAAATTACGAAATTCTTCAGAAGAAAATTTTATTAATAATGCAGTTATACAATTATATGGATGATTAGCCCAAAAAAATGTTGTAGTAAATACTTTCACAAAAACGAGCTATTTGCAGATTTTTTCTTAGAAAATCAGATTTACAAAATGTGCCCATTTGGATTAAGGTGCATTTATTTCTTTCCGAAGTCAATAATACAGGCAAAATTATAATGCCCATTGATTGGGCTCGGCGGTATACTGATACTGCGGTATTTTGACTATACCGATACCGCGGTATCTTGCCTAAGAAATTGATTCGTATTTTATTTAATAAGATGTGTAGCATATGCAAGCAAGCGCTTCAATATTTGCAGTATGAAAACAATATTTCTTTACGAAGTATAAGATAGGGCACATTCGAAAACTCAGGAAAAATCTATTAGTCATGCAGATACGATTATTTGGCTGATTAGCACACAAAATGGTGCAGTAAATACCTTCACAAAAATGAGCTAATTATAGAATTTATTAAAAAATCCGATTTGCAAGTGTACCCATTCGGGATAAGGTGCATTTAATTCTTTGCAGCACAATAGTCATGAATATGACATTTTAATCCTTTAAAATATGCTTAGAGACGAAAGGTCCATTGCTGTTTTAATAAACTAGTGATATGTAGCATTTCTACAGGGTTACACAAGTCTTTACCATACCCTAATTTCAATATTTTTAATTACTAGTTCTATCATAAGTCCTTAAAGTCAAAATTTAGAAATCTATTCTGTTTTACAAAATAATTGATATAACAACTGCAAAAAATGATTTTATTGTTTTTGCCTTTAATATTAACATTGTAGTGCTGAAATAAATATTCTAAAAAATTAGATCCAAGAAATTTCAAATTTTGAGGTATAAAGAATAAGTAAAAAATTAGGGATTATGTAAATAATTTCAATTTTATGTAATAATGTGAAAATTTGCATTTTTAGTTAAAAAAACAGCCCTAGTAATTACGGTAAATCCTCGTGTATAAGCCCCCACCACACAGAAGTCACCCACCTAAATTAAGGTTTGTTTTTTTGAGTTACTATTGTAACAAATGCCATTGAAAGTTGTGTATTTCCTAGTGCCTTATTGTTGAATAAATTATTTTCAGCACTTGGGTTTTTTAAATATACATTCACTTCAGAACTCAGTGAGAAGCTTAGAGGTATAATTTTTAGACTGTGTGTTTAAGCCGTGCTTTAAATTTTAAAATTTACAATAATTCTTACTAATATATCTATTAATTTTTTAGCTGTTTCTGATAGTAAATGCCTGCAATTAATATTTCGATATTAATGTCGATCATACCGATACCGAACCGATACTGCGGTATTTTGAGTGATACCGAGCTGAACCGAAGGGACTCAAAAAATCTTCATACCGCAGGGCCTTACTTAACGCAAAATATAAATGAGATTATTTTCTTAACGCCAGATATATATATATATATATATATATATATTGTCTATAGCATATATGTTGTTTGTTGCATTGAAGCATAATATAATTGAATTCACTGTAAGGATTGGATTAGTGTATACACTAATTCCACTTGCGAACAATTTTTCAAGCGAATTACTCTTGATGGCCATTTTACTGTGGCTAAATTTAAAATTAATCAGCGGAAGGTAAAAACGAAATTGCATCACAAAGATCGAAATGTTGAAACTACAGTGCTATCAA
>CABFPE010000525.1:261711-275558 GCA_900660155.1 Hofstenia miamia | reverse complement strand
GCTTGTAGCTACATGGGTTGTGTGTTTTTTAGATTTATTTTACGTGTCTTTAGTTTGTAGATTTGTACATCATTTTTATATATAGTTTTGTAAATATGTATTTGTTGTACTGCTACAAACATGAAATATAGATATTGAACAATAATTTTAAGTATTATGATCCTTTAACTTTTGTTACCAGCAACAAAAAATGATTCAGAGCCCGTATGCCCAGCTCTTGCCCGTTGGATAGAAGCCCGGTCCCGTACACATTTTTTCGTGCTCGATAGGAGCCCTAACCCAGACAATAGCTATTATATTAGTGGTCTCGTATTACCTACACATATTGATTTAATGGCCATATTGATGTTCACTTTATGCACTCTACACGTGCACAGTAGTCGATGGGTCAAACAATAGTTATTCCAATTTTTAGCTTGGAAGATTCAATGAATTTTCTCAGAGAATATAGACTTGTTAATGAAATTTTTACTTTGCATGAAGTAGAAAGATTAGTGGGGAGGCAGTTGGCACTATAACAATACTTTTTCTAATCCCAAGGCAGACAGAACTGGACACGTTTGACTCTTGTGGTCTGGTATTCCCTACACAAACCTTAAATAACAATATCAAAAGCAATAGCATGCGATTACTTCGAATTATTAATCTAAATAGGAGAGATATTTACATGCGATTTAATACACAATTTCTACAAATATCTATAATGCACAGGAATAGTTTTTTAATATATAAAGCAAACAAATAATATTGAAGTTAAGCCCTAAATTCCAATGTGAAATTCTTTTTTGCATGAAAATGAAACAAGCATAAAATTAATTTCATTTTTCTAAGTCTATTTAATATTTATTTGAAGATTAGCTATCAAAATTGTGTCCGCCTTATCAATTCTCAATCACCTACCAACTGCTTCTCGCTCATTGGCTCTGCGAACGCCTGCGGCAGTTAACAAATCAACTCGAACAACGATCATTATATTTACAAATGTCTTAAAATTTTGATTATCAAGCATTTTTTTATATTCTTACACGCCTGTACATTTAATTATGATTTATTAATTTATCACGTGATTCACTGAAAAATCAACATCGTTATAAGAATAAGATTTCAAAGTTACTACATTGCAAAAAGCGTGCTAAGCCGGCAAAGATTTCATCAATTTAATACGTTCGTCAGTTTTGTCTGTTCTTTGTCTTTCAAGTTTCTAAAGCTCCATTACTTAACTCGTATTGTAAAAAATTTTGTATGAATAAGTAACGATAAGTTCTTAGCGAAAAATTTCTTTAGTAAAGGAAGATCTAAATTGATAATTTACTTAGTTTATAAAAGCATTTGGCTATCTATTCATTTTCGCGCATGTATTATTTATATTATTCTCTATTATTTCTATCGCTAATTTATAAGAAAAATTCTGAAAAATTATAATCTACGAACGTGCAAACGAATTACTCGATTATGTTAATTAACAAATTCTTATGCACTTCTCAACAAGTGACTATATAGATTAATGATGTTTAATATTTTTTTTTAGAATCAACCTAAGAAAAGCTTTAAATCCCAGCAATGAGCTTCTGTTTGGGTTCTATGTAATTTATATTCAATATAACAAAAATTAAATGAAACGTTAATGGTGAAATATATTTGAAATCAGAGTATATATATATATATATATATATATATATATATATATATATATATATCTCGAAATAAATATAGACAAAAAAGCTATCATAATTATTTTCACATTTGAGTGCGAAACCAATTTAAATCATTTTTCTTATTACTTCGCTTGAAGGAAAGATTATCGAAGTTGTATCCGATTTTTTCCCGGTTTTCCCATCCACGCATAACCTAATAAGACAATACTGTGACAAAATAAATTTTCTTTGTAGGACATGATCTGAGATGTGGAAATGAAATATTAATTCTATGCTAATCACACTTCAAAATAGTCCTTATTTTGTTAGAATTGCACAGAAGCATCAAGTGCTTATTTTAAAAATAAGAATGCGGAGAGATTCTAAGCTACCAAAATTTATCAACTGTTTATGGATTAATCATATACAAGCATACATATGAGTTAATGATGTTCGAATTTCCCCTACGAAGACATTTCAAACAAACTATGATTTAACGCATACGATGAAATCGGAAATTTTCATATTTTGCTTGAATATATATATATTTATATATATGTATATATATATATATATACATACATACATACATATACATATATATATATATATATATATATGAAACACAAATTTTTTAGCTTCATATATTAATGAAGAAATATAAAATAAACGTATATTCAACAATGAACTTCGCAACTTAGCATTGCTTCGTCAGATTTAAAACTTACTCCGTAAATAATTTTACAAATTAATCTTATCAGTGTGAGTACAGTGATGACTTATACATTTCTGATGAGTAAGAATGAAAGAATACAAGATATGAGAGGTCACTTAGGATTAGAAATATTCTGCCATCAACATCAAAAAAGGAAATGAAGAATGTCAAAATTTACTAAAAGCGAAATTTGCATAAATAGAAAAAGCAATTACCATCAATGAACTAACAGCTAAAATGAGCAATTAGATAGACAAATATGTTGCTTCGTGTATGGTACTCAACAGTTTTTAAACTATTTAGTTACAAAATACCAATTTTAGAAGACAAAGACGTAATAGTTGGAATGATTGCGAATTAGGCAGAGATAGTTTCTCTACGAATACAATTGATTTTTTTTTACCGTAAGTGTTTGCTTTATTGAGACACATATATTTATTACAATTTTTAGACAATTTTCGGGTATATTCTGAAATGCTTATCAAAGACCTCATTCCAGCAAAGGCAAATATATTATTAATCTACAAACACCATAGGTAAAGAGCCTAAAATTTTTTCTTCATTAGAATGAATTGTTTTGCTTTCTTACTTTAAAATGTTGTCGATGCAACATAGTAAATATAAATTATTCTTTTAATGTATAAAATAGCGAATGATATGAATATCTGTTATTAACATTGAAATTTTGAAACCACAATCCTAAACGTGAATTTAGAGTGAAATCTCTTTGGTCGGCTCTCTCAGTCCGAATTTAGTTTTTAGTTTGCAAGTAGTAATATTAATTTTAATTCGAAGGTGTTACAAGCAGTTAAAATATAAACATAATTAATACTAAAATACTTGATCATTTTCAAATTTGCTTCATAAATTAGTATTTCGGCAATAAAATAAATTAAGTGAATTACAGATTGCAAATATGTTATAGAATGTAATTGCATTATTCTTAGATAAACCCATAAAACTTCAAGCAGCTTTGCTTATAAAGTAAACATTTTTATGATGGGTTGTACGCAGATGGTAATTTATGATCTTTAGTATTTGTTTTATTAAAGAGCAGGAAATAACTTATGTTGCACTTATCCAAGATTTGATTGAAACTTTATTCTATTAACTTCATGCAGCAAAATTTCATTTTGAAAACATATGGCTGTTGAAAAGCTTCGTTGCACATCAATGAAGTCACGCATCAGTGATACAAAGAATTTGGGGCGTAAAGCGTAAATACATGTCAAATCTAAGTATCCTTGATAAACAACTTTTACACTAATATTGTATGATTTCATGCTGTTTTCTATTTACATGTTTATTGTACTATCCTCCAAAAGAATTAAGCTTTATCTAAAATTAGTTCAGAATTAATGAAATATTCAGTGAAATGTGTTTTTAAAATGGCTGAATAAACAGACGAATATTCAATTTATTTGATTATAATTTACCGATATTCCTAATGAGACTTTCCAATTTTAAGATTAAATCAAAATTTATTATTCAAAATTCATTTTGAGAAAACGAAGATAAAGGCACTGCCTATTAAATTCTGATAAACATCAAAATGACAAATTATTTCAGGTTTTAATATTGTTGTACTAGTTTTGTATCCAATGATTTATCTTGGTTATTGCTCTTAGAAGTAAAGACCCTTGTTGGATAATGAAGGTAAAACACTATATTCAATTAACTTTTCTATTTTACTCCCAAATTGTTTAATGAACTCTAATATGTGTATGGGCAAAATAATGAAGAGAAAACTAACGGTGTACTGCAGAGACACTTTTATGGCTTATTTTATACACTCTTCTAAGTAATTGTGCATTTAAAAAAGATCATTAATTCCACCAACAGTCAGAAAGGAGTACATGACACAATAATAAAAATAAATAGAATGCAAACTTCGGAGTGGTGAAAGATATGATTTCTGAAGGTTGATGTCTAGCCAAGTATTAATATCAATGACTTTTTAGATCTTACAAATAATGATTTCAAACTGCCTGCTTCAAGTAGAAGAATTCTCATTCAAACAAATTAACTTTCTATGAATGGCAGTTCCGTTCCATTTCTAATGCGGATAACTGTATATATTCACTAGAAAATGATCTTATACCATTATTTAAGTTTCATTTCTCCGCTAATTAGACTGCTCAATTTACGACAGAGAACATCTGTTCAAAGCGTGTATTTTATATTTGAAATATATATCGCAGAAAAAGCGGGTTTTCTGAACTCTATTTCGGCCGGGCATCTTTTTCACAAACAAAACCTAGGAGTGTTCCAACAGCATCGAAACTTGGCAGGACAATAACTTCCACATTGTTAAATACTACGAGAACAAAAATTCATAAGGGACCCTGACTTCACTCTAATACCAAATAAATGAAAATTTTTAGTTCCCATAATAGAATGGCGCTGAAATCTGGCGGATCATAGCTAACAGAGAGTTACGTACAAAAATATCAATTGTATACCCAATTACTTTATGATAATAAACAAACATTTACAGAACAACTTATGAATTACAGGATGCAATTTATTAAATATTGGTTTTGTGAAATAAAATAGATATATCTCAAAAAATCTCATCACAAAATTTATAACATTTTAGAGATTCCGTTGTCAAATATATTTTTAGGAAAAGTCACAAAAAATGAAGATCAAATCTCTTTTCAAATTTAAGATGTATAAAATTTTTTTCAAATGAGGTGTTGAAGCACCTGCTGCCGAGATAGGTATTAATGAAACAAGCAGTATTATTGAAATAGTTGTTTATACTTAGGATCTCTCAAATAAAAATTTCCATTCAACTCATCTGCTTTTAAAAGAAGTCTATTTTTCAAAATCACAGTACAAATTTTGCCTGCACTTCTAGTCACACAAGTCAAATATCTCTACTTGGACAATTTTATAATAAAAATAATTCTATTAAATTTGGAAGAAACTGAGCTTTCTAATCATCAAAGCATATCCCATCATTTCTGTTAGAAAGCGGACTTCGAACCCAATCTAAAAAAATCATAGCGCACCTATCATAAATGCTTGAATACTAGAATTAAGATACTTCTCGTTTCACAGTCGATGAAACCCGTTAAGAGTTTATGCAACACAAATTTATTTTATGCAATTTGTATATTATTCTTTTTAAGGATTTGGGATATCTTATTTTTATGTGTTGATATATATCTTATATTCTTTTTAATAATTGCAAAATTAGTTTTTATAATGCATATTATTCAATAAATTCTTGCAAAGTATTGTTACAGAAACATATTTTAAGGTAGTACTTAAACCTTTTGCAAATTGCTATCAATGAAATTTTCTCAATAATTTCACTCTGTTAGTAAAGGCGATGCTACACTTGCGATTTTTATTCAAATTTTTGTCAGGATTTTTAGTGCTACACTGCAGACTTTTTCCAAACTTTTGTTTTAGTAATGAAATTTTTGAAAATTTATATATATTTTTAATCAAAGCAGATTAATTAACAATTTTAAAGTGCTTAAAGGCTACGTTTTACAACAGCCTTTTGTATCCTTTCTGTTGACAATGGTCCAAAGTATCTATATACCTTCTTTTTCATAATTATTATATATCATTCTTTCCATTTTTTAATGCTATTCATTGTAACATGCATCTACAGGAAATAAAACTTAACTTACCCGTAGCACAAAGTTTCAGAATGCAAATAAGATAGAATGCTAGCTAATAGTTGAGGAGTAAGTATGGGGGCTGAAAAACCCAAACATGCAATTGGCATGTGAGGAGCTGTATTTTTTTAGTTACTTACAAAGAGGTGCAAGGCCAAGTTACAAATAATCTGACACAGGTTAGGTTGCGGCCTAGATCTCAAATTACTTGATCTCTAATGGACAAAATTGAGTCACATTATCAAATAGTTTCAATATTAATCGCTACAAATCGAAATATTCAATCAACTACGGGCATAACTATACTTTGCTTTTGCTTATCAATTTTCAAAGTACAAGCCTTTCAAACATTAATTCTATATTCAAGGTTATGGATGCTCATTGGATAATTAGTTCAAGTTATATTCCAGATGTAACTTATAGACATACTGCACATGCAATTGAATGACTTTCAAATGATTATGAAATGCATTGAATGTAAATTACATCTACCTAAGAATGGTCTTAGCACGTACATTCAATTGGTATTTGGAGGATTACAACAATATAATTTTTACGACTATTTTCCGAAGATATTTTTAAAATCGGAGCAGATGAAAATGAACTAGCAAATTCATTATCTTGAACCATGGTATTTTCCACTAGTTGTAAAAATGATTTGTTTTTCTGGAAACCTTCTCTGATCTCTCTTCAAATAAAAATTTTCTAAATGTGAAGCCACTTGTTCTTGAAATGAAAATCTTTTTATATTCTTATTATTTATTTCTTGAAACAATAGCCATATATGAATGGACCAAGCCAATGTCAAACATATTGAATTGAAAAGATGGTGCAATCAATGGGGGCTTCATTTTAATTAAACATTCTTGTGATGTAGTCTGGAATCTACTTAAATTTTGTATGAATTTTAGTCTTCAACTACTTAGGCTTTGCATTGTTTGTATGCTTGGTTGTGACAAGAATATTATAGTGATTTGGCTTTTAGCCAATATAAGATATTAGAAATTCTGCCTGATCGTAAATACTGTAGGAACCCTGTTGCAAGTTTCAAAGGCAGTTCCTTATTTCTTCTGGTATGTCAAGCTTGTCCCATTGCATGTCATGTTGCTTTCAAATAAATAATTGTGCAATCTCATGTAGCCACCACCAGTGAAACAGTGATAGGAGTGGCAATGCAGCCACTCATAGCCAACAGTGGACCACTGGCGGACTACTAGTGACATCTGATTTACTTTTAATCATAAATAATATATGAGCTAATGCTTGGAAGTAAAATATTGCGCTTCTTAGATTTCACAAATATATAAAATTCATTGCGATTTTCTGTTTGCAAAAATTATAAGATATGTGTGCAGAATTAAATTTCAAAATAATTTATTCACGATTATTCGCGGACCTTGAAATTAATATCTATATGAGTACTTAAAAATAGGCAAAAGTTATTTTTAAATATTGGAAAAAAATAATGTTTAAAAATTGAAATTTCTTCTGAACTTAAAAATTAAACTGGGCATTTTTGTATGCTTGTTGTTATTGGTTATAAAAAAAATTCTTTATATTTTCCATTGCCAAATAAATATTAATTTACATGTCACGCTTGCTAACATTGCCTTCACCATTTGTTGTGTTTGCGTTAGTTTAAATTTCAATGTTTAAACTATCAATATAAAATTTCGCTATTGTTACATTTGAGATATTGCTCTGATCCTGAAAACGTATTTTTGCCACCAGTGGACCACAAGTTAGCCAATGGTGTATGGGCAGCCACCTGGTGGCAGCCGTTTCTGCCACTGGTTGGCTACGTGGGATGCTATTGGTGTGAAATAGTTACATTTAAAAGGCATAGAGTAAGACAACATAGATAAGTGCTTGGCAGAGCAAATTGAGAAATTTTGGAAGCTTAGTAAAAGTTAAGCAACACTACGTGAAGTAAGCGAAGGGGTAAGAAAACAATAAATCTCAAGCCATAAACAGATGACAATGTATCGAAATACGGAGGAATACAGAAAACTCACTAATAATGAAGCAACCAGTGACCAGAGAAGCCAGGAGTGAAAGTAATAGCAGAAACAAACAATAACATACAGGAATAAGTAATCAGATGAAATTGAGGGAAAAAGAATGCTTACAGAAGGGTGGAAGTTACAATTGTAGGCCATTTAGAAATACAAATATGTTGCACTTCTTTGATAGCAAAAATTAGAGTGAGTATAGAATATTATGCGCGCACCCAAAAATATTATGGGATTTCGTAATCATGTGTAAATATTGACGACGTATTCGTTAAATTGTGACGACAGCTTAACTAGGGTTGGGTATCCACGTTGTATTTAGTTTGGGTTTTTGAGAAGAATTCGAATTATGCAGTCTTAATTTCAGCTAGATCCCTAGCAAAACAGTTGTGAGCACACAAAAAAACAATAAGAAACACGAACTATAGAATCAGAATCCCATACTGATGAGATAAATATAAACACAGTTTGTAAAATGTATAAGGATAACATAAGAGCATTATTAGTTCAATACAGTAGCGTCACTGAGGGGTGCGGCGGGACCGGCTCTCCAACTGGCAGTAAAATTTCTTATGCTCCAAAAACAAAAACAAATTTAGGCCAAACATATCAAAATACTAAAGTAATTATATGACCATAACAAAAAAATTGGGGCCCAAAATTCGAAAAACATTTTTAATAAACAAACAATTTTGGTGGCCCAAGAGTTGTAGGAGTAGAAAATATTTTTGTAAATAGTATACCCCAAACCGGTTACTGAAAATTTAATACATAAAGTTGGGGTGGGGGCCACCAAAATCTCGCACCAAGCTCCCAACTTTACATTAACTCCAATGGTTCAATAGTAAATTTGATTTCTGCGCTTTGTATAAAATTTTGAAAAATGTAATATAAATAATAGAATCCTTTTGCATACAAAAATATTAAACAACATCTTTAACTATTTACAAAAAATTGAAATGTATTTTATACCTTAATGTATTTAAGGTTGTTCCGACGAACGTTAAACAAAAGGTATGCTACAAATTTTGCTCAACTGCTGTGATTATTCTAAAAAAAAATTTCAAAAGCAGTTTTTAACTCGAAATTTGAGTTTATTTCAATTAACATAGTTTTTGAGGTTTTTGGTGAACGACTTCATCACGACTGAAATGCCTGCCTTCAGAAAATCTTGCATGCGGCCCTAATTAGCACCCACTTCAACTCAATTTCTACTGTTGATGTCTCAGTTTCATCGTTCAAGCAAAATCAGTAATCATACATACATTTTTTAAACGCGAATATAGATCATTGGTTACGAGCAAGATAAAATATGATGAAAATAAAAATTTCATACCTTTGTTTCTGCTCTCTTAATATCCAATGCAAAATAGTCTGCGTAATACGGATTTGTTTCAACGTATTTAAATGCATCTTCTAGACCAGCGTTGGAGATGTTAATATTTTTGCAGTTTTCTGTAGGGAAAGTGCAAATTTCTGTATAAGGAATAAGATTCAAAATGCCGTAATGCTGAATGCATTCACAATAAATAATTGCGTTTGAGACCAAGCAAATAAATAGAAACATTCATCAACACGTTAAATATCACTTTAAGAATTAATTAATAGAAAAATTATTTGCAACTTTTACGTAAACGTTACAAGATGGCGTTGTAGAAATTTGTAGAGAACCTTATGGATTGGATATTCGAATTATTTATCAAAATATTTTAAAGCTAATGGTCTAAACTATTCAATACATTATAAAAGTTGGAGAAGCTAGACATTTTATAAGAAGCTCTCAGCAAAACTTTTACAAAGTACCCTGTTTCAAACAGATTTGGATGTGCATTTGGTATGCGTTCCAGTAGATTCTTTTTCTCTTTCAAGTCACGTTGTGCGATGGCAAGCTGTTTTATTTTACTGCAATAGAATGCACAATATAAGAGAGAAATTAAACCAATATGTCAAATATGCAGAAACATAACATTATTCAAGAAATAGAATTCCCAATCAACAATGGAAGATTTAATAAGTCTTCCAAGATTACTCTGCTAAAAATTCAGCCAATTAAATTGAGTTGCAATGAAAAATTCATTTATGCTCCTCTAAATGTTAACAAACAATTCTACACATTAAAGGAGTATTTTCTAGAGTTCCAGTTGAGGTGGAAACATAACTAAAACATTCCAGGCAGTTAGAAAATGCAGTTCATTCTTTAGATACAGTCAGTGGCGTAGCCATAAGGGCACGGGGCACTGCCCCCGCCACCCAAAAATAAAATTTTCTGAAATTTTCACTTAGAAATGCTTGCACTTGTATACAATTTTAACTTGATGCTAACAGGTCAAATCATGTTTTCTGAAAATGAATGCCATGATGATATAAACAATTTGAAATATTAATATAATATATTAATATACATATACACATAAGGCAAGTTGCTAAAATAATAGCTTTAATTGATAGATTTCCTAACATGTTTTTTTCTTATTTCTAGTTACAGAAAATTGGAAATACTGAGAGATTTGAATGACTGAAATGTTTGATGATTTTCATAAATTTAACATGAACTATTTTTTCAGTGAATGACATTTTGTCAAACTCTTCAATTTAAAGCTAATTTATGAGACTTAAATCTAACATATTTCAATGAAAAACTGCTTAAAACCTATTCCTAGCTTGCTTACTCACCTAGTGATAGTTAAATTTTTTGTAAGTACTGTATATTTTTTGCGCCAATTTCTTTTGGAATTGGAAGAATCGCTTAAACTGAGAAAATTGTTATTGAACTCCTGTATTCTGTTCTTACAATCAGCTACACTGATAAATATGGTAATTTATATGAACAGGATCGAACTTTTTATCAATCACCAATATTTTTTAGTGATTTTCAAGCCATTCGGTCTTTAACTATTTTTTTTCTTGGCTTGCTTTGACATTCCATATTATTGTCATTGAGTTACAGTAAAACTTGACCCTATTGATAATAATAATAACATAGATAATACCTCTGTAATATTTCAATGTATTTATCAGCTTTATTGATCTGTGCAAAGATTGGCAATATATTCTTTGAAGATATTGAACTTGTAATCAGCAATTATGGAGACCTATAGAATACTCCACAAAATGATTTTTTTACGAAAATTTTGAAATCTGGAAAAACAACATAGTTTTCAGTCTGAGATAATTTTTATTAAGAATACTTGTAACTCAGCCAAGAACGTGCATAGTGGGCTATTTGCAGTAAGGCTTCTAAATTCTGATTTGATGGCAACAATGAGTTATGAACGCTTGTTTGCTTTATCTTCACAATGACACTAAAATCAATACTAAAATTGTGGATTCGGAATTTTCTCAGTAATTTCAAAAATCTGGTTTTTTCACCTAAGAAGAACTCAAATGTGTCTTTAGCAGTTAATTAATAACAAATTGGCGTGAAATCATTAGTTCTAAGATTAAATACTAAACATGCTTAATTACAGCATATGTTTAAATTGAAAATTAGTAGTGCCCACCCTTAAATGTTTGGTTGCTACGCCTCTGAATACGATCGAAATGTTTACTGAAATCCAATCTCTTCAAGGGCAAAACTATATTTTATTTAGCAAATAATTTTCGAATTTTTGAAAAATATCAAGATTCTTAAATATTTCAAGAATCTTTGTAAAGTATTCCGAAACAAATATTCATTAGATAAAAATTTATTACAGTTCTTTAACAATCACTTCATGACATTTGCTTATGGCTTCCTAATTTATGAAAAATAGCAAAAATATAAAACAAGGTTTTTCGTCATCCTTCACTGTTTTAAAATACAATCTTTCTTTTTCATAAAAATTCTTTTTATGAGAATCACAAGGTTCAAAATTCTCAAAATTTAAGAAATATTTAAGAATAAACCTGAGACTTAAATTATTAAGTCCGAAATTTCTGAAAATCTACTATACTGAGATCTTGGTAAAATATATACAGTATTCGTTAATATTTTTTAAAAATATCGTTTTTCATAATTCCTTCATCTTAAGCTTTGTGTCTATGAACATTTTGATCTTTCAAATAATGATACCTCCGATTCGGTCTTATATATAATATTAGAGCTGATAGATTTCTTAAGTAAATGCTATCGTAATAAATGAGAGGGGTTAGGGTTTATAAAAAAACAATTAGGGCACTCAATTTTAATACAATTGATTTCATGATGAGATAACTTAAACATTTAAAATCAATTCTAGTTAATTTTCTTTCCTAACAGCGATCAACATATTTTGAAAGTTTATATAATTTGAAATATATTTTTCATTACTAAATATTTATTGTAACTGATTGTTAAAATTTGAAGTAAAATTTTAAGTTTGAGAAAAACAAAACACATAATTGAAAATGTAAGCAGTTCATTGTGTTATTGGTAAACACTTCAAAGGCTCAAAACACATGCACAATTTTGACAAATACTTTAAATTTACTGCACTTAAATAAAATCATATTGATTTGTTAAGGTATGTGAGTGAATTAAGTAGGTCAAATTGAGTGGTAAATCTATAGCATTATAATTTAGGCTTACTTATTAATCCTATTACTTCAAATTTGTATTTGAAAACTACAAAAGTAGAGACAAGGTCTCCCAACTATGCAATCTTCAAACTAGCAAGGAGGCTTTCCAATTGATCTAGATCTATTTCTGTAAAATGCAACCCAATGTATAAGAAATCTCATTATACATTCTCCAATATTTCAAAATGGTTTTAAAACTAAATTTAAAAAGCAAAATAATGAAATTATGAAAAAAAGTTGTAATTTATGTAATAGAAGGTATAGAAACAAAAGCCTATGGGGCAGTAGTGCAAGAAGGCGATTGGTTTCTTAAAATGTGTGGGCAATCAAAATTCAGAAAAAGTTTTATGATTTTTATCTTAATAATCGTGTGAAGATAAACGAAATATCCATTAATCATTAACTCGATTTTAATTTCTAAAATATATGTCAAATTATTATTATGCAGTAAACTGTACTTTATATTAGCTTGACAAAATGAATATATTTGTTGTTTATACAAATGTCAAATACTATGCACAATTAAAAAGGTAAGTAAAATTTACAACAAAACTATTCCCCAATAAACAATAAAACGTTTTATACCCCTCTTATAATGGTATAACATGTTGTAAGACGTCTTAAGATACGTCTTCTAAACGTCGTATACAACACCATTTCTAAACGTTGCTGAATACCATCTAGTGTCTACCAAATGATGTTCTAACACGTTTTCTAAACGTCTTCTAAACGTCTTATTAAACACCATTTCTAAACGTTGCTGAATGCCATCTAGTGTCCATCATATAATGTTTTGAAACGTCTTCTAAACGTCTTCTAGACGTTTTCTAAACGTCTTCTAGACGTCTTCTAAACGTCTTCTAAACGTTTTCTAGACGTCTTCTAGACGTTTTCTAAGTAACTTTTAAGCTATTTCTAGGCTATTCATAAGAGTTTTGTAAACAATTTCCAAATGTTTGTTACAATTTGGTCCGGTTTTTTTAATGATCCACATCAGTGACTCTCTTTGTCAAACAAATTCAATAGTGCATGAATGCGTTTACATTTGTTCATCATGATGAAATCGTTTGACAAATTCAATAGATTCCTAATATAAACTCCCCATAGAATTGAAAGCAAACGTTAATTGAATAATCGGAATACGCACATTAACATGAACTTGCGCAAGTCAAAATATAACTGCCACATGTAATATATAAAAATAAATTATATAAATATTGAGTGGGCTGTCAGAGGCAGACATAATTTAACATAATATTTGCTTATGCACTAACCGCATAGAGGCAGATTGCAATTGCATATATATATATAT